>JAMPIV010014537.1:0-284329 GCA_024509875.1 Oreohelix idahoensis | reverse complement strand
TCTATTGTCATCTTTCCTAATAAGAATTTTTCAGGATTTAAAAATCTAACTCTGGGAAGGGTAGTGAATTTATCACTGTCCGTCTGAAAAAAAGTTAGTGCATGTGGCCTTACACGCGTGATAGTAGTAATTGTGTATCGCGTTACGCTTGTTGGGGTGGCATTAATAGCGAGTCGCGTGTTTAATTTTGCATGCGTTCCTGATTTTCAGCCCTCCCCTCTCTCTATCCTTTAGTCCATCTGTTCGTTCGTTACGCCGTGTATAAAATGGAATGAATGAAATATTTAAATTAGGTCATTGATCAGCTTGGTATCTCAATGTTTTTCCAAGAAATACAGCACACGTTTCATTGAAGAACGCGGGTAATAATATAGTAGGCTTTTACTATCAACGTGAAAGCGTTACAATTTGCCGACGAAGTAGAAAACAAGGGGGATTTCGAGTACTGCCATTGTGACAGCACTGTTCTTTACCATTCTTCTTCCTTTCTTTATTATATGTATTTATTAGGCTTTATATTTACTTGATAATTTATATATGTGGATTAGAATATTTCACGACACCTCCCCTCTTAAAACAGACATTATATGTCAGTCCTTTATTCTATATACACATAGATAAATGTAAGTCAACTTGACTTTACTCTGCTGTGGTGCTATCATGGTTTTATGTAGTTGGGTCCATTCAGAGTAGGCACTACTCATGAAATCTGCCTCAGACTTCTACAACCAATAATATATTTCGGTTATGTTACTGAACAGCCGCAAGTGTGAGTGCTTGTCTTAATGCTGCTTCGCAACCCGTATTCACCATTTCTCTTCTCTGAGTCTGCGCAATGACATGTCCAGAGAACATTATATTTCCCTCAAAATGTACGTTATGAGGAGATAACATATACCTGGTGATAGCAGAGTTTTCGTAGTGGATCCTATAATCTTCTTATTATCCTGTATGAAACATTCGGAATATCCTCAATCAAAGAGGCAACTCAGGGATTCATTACGTTCCTCCGAAATGTTTACATCCAACAATTTTCTCATCATTCTAGAGAAGACACTAGGCGCATTCTTCAATCCAAATGGCAATCTATTAAACTCATAGTGTCCTTCTGAGGTACTAAAAGCTAGGTATGGTCTAACCTCAGGCTTTACTGGAATCTGATAGTATCCTTTACTCAGATCCACTTTTGAGAAATATTTAGCTTTATTTAGTCTGGCAAACAGCTGATTTGTATCCGGCAATGGATCCACCTGTCCTTCTGTAATAGCATTCAGTCTCCTGTAATCTATACAGAGTCTATGTTCTCCAGAGGGCTTCCTTAAGAGTACAACACCGGAACTATACGAAGATTCACTGTGCGAAATAATTCCTTCCTTCAACAGATAGTCTATCTCTTCCTTCAAAGCTTTCTCCTTAGCAAACGGAATCGAATATGGTTTCATACAGACAGGTGTGGGGTCTATCAGTTTCATATCATATTCCAATAGGTTTGTATGCCCTGGTCGGTCTGTTAACACCTCTGCATGATTATTTAGAACCTGTTGCACTCTCTCTTTCTGAGTTTTCGTTAAATGTGTACTGATTTTCACCTGTGCTGCTGTCTCACAGGGGTGTAATGGATATTCAAATGATGAAAGTGGTTCCTTTTTCATCTCCATGGCGATGGACAAGGTCAACAAGTGTGTCTCTTCCTGATGTTCTCTTTCCAAATATTTCTTCAGGAGATTCACATGATAGATTTTTTCTTTCCCCTTCTTATCTATCTTATAATTTGTTCTAGACACCTTCTCTAAAACTGTATATGGACCCTGCCATCCAATTTGTAACTTATTCTGACTCCCAGGCAAAAGAAGCAGTACTTTCTCTCCCACAGCCAAATTTCTGTCTTTCGCCTTCCTGTTATAATAGGCAGCATGTTTCTTCCTGGCTTGTTTCAAATTTTCATTGGCAAGTTTCCAGCCAGTTTTTTTAAACGAGTGGTCAGCTCATTCACATATTGGTATGAAGATGTAATGTTTTCCTCTGCCTTTTCATCAGTCCGCGTTCTTAACAAAGCTACATATGGACCTTTAATTGTGTGGACCTATTTGTCCATGCACCGGTATGGTCTCTTCCACTCGAAGCTTTATAGTGATGATTTTTCCTCCCAGAATTATCATTCACAAAACGACCGCTACCAATTCTTTTGGGGCTTTCTCCCCCCTTAAAATTCTTGATGAGAGATTTCCTCTCTACATCTTCTTCCTCCAGTTTGTTTAAGTCCGATTGAGGGATTTTCGGCTTATCCTGGGGTAAGACATCTTTTTGCACTCTCCGCATAGTGGCCATTGTAAAACAGTTAAGTGAAGCTTGTCCGTGAAAAGGGGCTTCCCATTCCATTTGGTCCACTTTATCAAATCTATTTTTCTTTTTATTATCAGGCCTAATTTTGCCCCGTGGCGTGTCCAGGTCCTGATCAATGTTCCCACTTGTGGGTGTTCCCTCATGTGCTATGCTACACCTTTCTACAAAAATTCTCAATGTCCCATCTTGCTTTGGGCCAATAATAATTGTGAGCCACCTTTTGAATGATGGTACCTATCTTCTCATGGTCCCCATCTGGTTTCACATGTAGGCTCCTTATTAAGTCTGCCCTATATCTTTTAGGAAGTACCAGCTGTCCCTGACCTTTGGATCTAGCTCCAGTCTTCCTATACATCAACTTGTTTTTCATGTAAAAATCTCCCTTGCCTGGAGTTGTATGACAAGTTGACAATTTTCTGAAACAAGGCTTGAGTGTTTTATCCCCAGCCTGTGCCTTCCTCATCTCTTCTGGAGTGGTATCCAACATAATATCCTCCTCCTGTCTTGAGGTCGACCTGACCTGAAGGGTTGCCATATACACAGGTTTCCTTCTGCAACGGTCAGTGTCATGATTGTCCATCTGACAATTCTTACACCACCTTTTTCCTTGGTTGAAAGATTTTCTTTCATCATATTTCCTTTCATCGAATTGTGGGAATTTATTTTTATTTTCATACCGTGGCCTATCAAATTGGTGCTTACCTTTATTTTGATCCCTAGGATCAAATTTATTAAAGTTCTGTGGTGCCCTAAAGTTATCCACTTGTTTCTTTTTATTACCTGTTACCTCTGCTTGAGCTGCTTGATACCTTTCAGCAACATTTAGCAACTCACCCAGCCTCTCTGCACCTTGTTCCATGAGAAACTTTCTCAGGTCTGGAGCCATGGACTCTCTTAGTTGCTCTATAAGGACCATTTCCTTAAGATCTTGGGTTTTCCCCAGAGAAGTCCATTTCTCCAAGTATGTCTCTATTCGTGCAGAGAACTGGTGATAGGTTTCACCTGACAGTAGTTTAGCATTCCTAAATTTTTTCCTATAAAATTCTGCATTCTTTTCATACCTTAACAAAAGAGCCTGCTTTAGCATGTCATAATTTTCCTGATCACCTCTGCTCATTTTTGCAAAAAACTTCATAAGCTGCCCCACGAAGTCCTTGAGATAACTTTAAGCTCCACCTTTCTCTCTCTAACCCATACGTGGTAGCTAATAGTTCATACCTATTTAGGTAGCTCTCTATATCATCGTCTTTCTCAACAACATGATCTAAATGAAAATTCATAGCTGAGGTTGAGGCTCCTTGGCTAGCAGTGGCATCAGAGGCAAAGGGACTGGCACCATTTTCAGGAGCATGGCCTTGAAACTCTTCTTTCCCCTGCTTCCAATTTTTTAGCCTCAGCCTCAATCTGCAACCTCTTAGTCTCAGCCTCAGCCTCAAATTGTAACTTCTTAATTTCCCTTTCAGCCTCTAACTTTCTTTCGGCTTCAAACCTTCTTTCTTCGCGTTCAATAAATTTGTCACATTCCGTAGTGACATAGGCAACCATAACTTGCCCATCTAATCCTAACTCTTTTGCAGTCTGAACAGCAGCAGATCGAAACTTGGCCAGGTCCGCCATTGTCTATCAGGTAAATTTATACAATGTCTAACCAACAATTCAATCTCTAAATATATATCTAATGGACAACACAGGCACCGTGAGCTCAACCTTATTTAATTCCACCCAAGGATACCTTTTAATTCTTATATTCCCTGAAGTGAATTACCCCCAATATTTGTAATAGGTAAAGATTCAAAATCCCAAGAGCGAGACCCCAATATATGTGGTGAAGTGTGATGTTATAAATATTTATAGGGGACTTAGTGTACTGACTGAGATCAGCTGTGAAGGTATATATATATCTAATAAGAGTAGTGTATTATATATAACCTTACTTGCTGCCACATATGTATACCTCAGTCAGAATTATTCTGGAATAGTGTGATGACTACGTTATATGTCTAGGGTATGTGTATGATGAAGTGTAAGTCAAAACAACAACAGACAGATAAACAATTTAATTTATTCCACTACACTTGACAACACTGTGACACTCACATACATAAAACACTCTACAAGGATATCTTAAAGGAGTCACTGATAACTTTTCAAATAACAATATGTATTCATTGCTGTTATGAATGAATATGTGTCCTGATTCAAATACAAAGGGAACCAGGAATCACAATCAATTTTACTTACAAGTTATATGTACAGAATTTATCAATTTGAATATTGTAGTGACATATATTATTAAAAGTATCCTATGTGTGTCAGTTGTGTAGTAGTAATACGAGGTAATACTGGTTTTGTTTTGTTCAAGCTCTGTTGGTATTTGTCATCATGACTTCAATAGTTTGTCTTTATTGGAACTAGTATTGGAGATGTTCTCAGTTCCTGATATTAAAACAATTTACTTCCCCTCTTAAGTTTATGTTACAATGTTATTTTAAGATGGAGGTACATAATTTTGAGCTCAGCTGGCCACATCAGCTTATCTTGCGTGATGGCGGCAGGAAGAGACTCCTCTGCTCGATTTCTCCCCTGTGCTCTGGAGACACCTCACTGATAGCTAAATGGACCAAGGAGTATGCTGTCCGACTCTGGATTCAGCACAGCTCTGACCAGGTGCTGCTCAATACCATCAAGACCACGGTCCCTGAAAACAAGAAGGATGTACCTTCTACTTCACAACTAATTGATACTCTAGTTCTACACTGAGCACAATACATCACAAACATTGAGTTCAGAGCGTTAGGCCAACTGTCAGCTTCATCTGAAATACTTTATACCAGTATTAACCTCCTTAATGGTTAATACGCCTCTGCAATTCCAGCATTATTTCTTTCTAGTCAATCATCTAGGTGTCAGTGTACTGTTTGGCCATTCCATGCAGTTTTACTTCCCTCCGACACCTTCTGTTCAGGCTGGAGCATTATAGGCTTTACATCATGTTTGCTACTGAACTTACACATATATACAGGCATAAATTAACAATTTACATTCAATTTTCATTAAAAGATATTGAATATTTCAAACCTACCACAATTCATGGAAATACACAGATACGTTGACTAGCAATGAATTCTGGCACAATTACTGGCACAAATTCCCATCTGCTTATGTTCCAGGCTTTTATTTATCAAAAATATGAGCTGGCTTCAACGCACTGTTGCTTTATCAAGCTTATTTGAACTAGTGGTCTCGAACTAACGCTCCTAAGTGATTATATCAGCGAGTCTGGCCAATGGAGCCACGTTTCGACAAGTGTTTGAAAAAATGTTACCTTCCTACGTCTCCCCTAACAACCAAAGATAGTATTTATAGTCCGACCAATCGTGTTTAGCCTTACATATCATTCCAGCCAATCAGTTCAAATGTAACTTGTGGCCCATTTCCCGTACAATGAAGGTTTAAAAAATCTACCACTGAGCGATTCTGATTTTGGGTGTTGTCTGACAGCACCATCATTTTATTTTGGCTATAACTTGTTAATTCCTAGACTATTTGCGTAACGTTTTACATATTCTTTGTCAGCAAGCCCTAAGGAACCCAAATATACCAATTTAAAAGAGCTAAGTGGCTGCGTTCAAAATATGCAATTTCTTCTACCTCCTGTTTCGAAGATGTGCTGTCTGGGTACTGTAATGTTTTCAAACGTAAACCCATCTATTGTCATCTTTCCTAATAAGAATTTTTCAGGATTTAAAAATCTAACTCTGGGAAGGGTAGTGAATTTATCACTGTCCGTCTGAAAAAAAGTTAGTGCATGTGGCCTTACACGCGTGATAGTAGTAATTGTGTATCGCGTTACGCTTGTTGGGGTGGCATTAATAGCGAGTCGCGTGTTTAATTTTGCATGCGTTCCTGATTTTCAGCCCTCCCCTCTCTCTATCCTTTAGTCCATCTGTTCGTTCGTTACGCCGTGTATAAAATGGAATGAATGAAATATTTAAATTAGGTCATTGATCAGCTTGGTATCTCAATGTTTTTCCAAGAAATACAGCACACGTTTCATTGAAGAACGCGGGTAATAATATAGTAGAATATTCCACGACACCAAATAAGGAAGTGAGATGTCCGTACTATTTACAAATACAACTCCTTATTTTTATCTAAATTAAAATGTTCGTGATGAGTCGTACCGGAAGCATTAATTTCATCTCGAGTCTGCCGAATGCTTGCCAGCAGGTCGATAATTTATTGCCTTGCACTCCTAGGTAAACACAAATCGTCGTATTACCATCTGGACGAGAAAGTCACACTCGCCTTGTCAGCGATTAAACAAATTCGCTGGGCGACTTTTTGTGTGAAACGGGCGGTCTGGTATACGAGAATATTTATCACAGGATTGTCGATTAATGTTGTATCATCCGCCTACTCTTAACAAGGTCAAGCGGGCAAACAAACATGACGAATTATTACTATTGGGAGTGTACGATGACTAGAAAATAGTTAATATCTGCTTGATAGCAAAGAAAGAAAATGTGTCGACCTGTGAAAATTTCACTTAATCAGTACTCACAACAAAATGTAACTGACTACTACCGGAGAGGACAAGAGATCGACCGAAAAATTATGCGACAAGCTTGCAGTAGTGCAAAGTTCTCTCATAGTGAAGGATTATTTCATGCAGGTATCTGGGTTTGGGTTCTTCAGCGTTTCTTTTATTTCCTAATGTACTCCTTTGTATGTATCGAGCGCTGCCGATCTATACAGGTGAGCGATCGCTGTTGTTGTTTATTCTGACTTGTATACGAGTTTAATTACATATGCACGCAACAAACTAATGAGTAACAACTTTTCTGTGTTTTTTTTTCAGCATGCCTTTCTGGTCAGTACAAGTGGTCTGAAGGAGTCGGACCATGTCAAGCTTGTCCAGGGTACAGCTACTCTAACGGCGGAGCTGCCGAGTGTACGTGCCAACAGGGCTACTTTAGAAGTCCTAAAGACCCTAAATCAACTCCATGTACACGTAAGTACGTCTACAGTGTCTTCCAAAAGTCACCATCTGATTTATATTTTAACTTTTGAAACAAAAAATTATCCTATGAAATAAACTTATGATCTGAAGATTGTATCCAATAAATAATGTACACTGAAAACATGTACACTGAAAAATTAAATCAAACAAGCTAGAACGTCTTCAGAGGGAATGGCGCCTTTTGGAAGAGCCTGTACATCTTTACGTTTCTTCGAAGTGCTTGCCTCCATGTGACGGGTAGAAAAACAAATATTGTAATACTTCTTACTAGGAAAAAGGCAAAGAAAATTGCCTTAGTTGCAGTGACAGTTGCTTTTGCCTCCATGTAGCATGGCACGCCATTTCAACTTAAACAGAAGTTCTTTGGTTATTTCAGAGCGTAGTTTTCTGTCCAGATAGAGAGAAAGATACAGTGATAGAGAATGTGTGTAAGGGAGGGAGGGAGGGAGAGAGCTCTGTCTAAACTGTAGCCTAGTTTGAACTCTAGTACTGCGTACAGCGTTCCACTCAACATAGCACAGGGTCCGTCGGTTATATTAGGGCGCATGTCCAAATATAAAAGACCTTGTGGTCTAGTTTAGTGTGAGTGTCGAGTTTACATCAGACAGGAGATTAAAACTTGGTTAATGTTAATAAATGACATAGTCAGAGATGTTCGTCTTTCTCCCACTGGTCTTGTTATCTGTGAGAGAATGGGCGCACGTCAGTGGATGACAAACTTACATGATCATACAGTCAGATGGTCAAGTCATGGATGTACTGTAGACATAATGAAGACGTGTACTATCCGGCTACCATGTGCTTAGTTTCCTATTTTATAAAGCTTGATGTCTGCTGACAGATAGTGCTAGATAAATGAGTCTGGGAAATGGGGACACTGAGTTTACCGTAACTTGACGCTCCAGTACCACTCTTGACTCCACGAGACGTCGGACGTTTTCTCCATTATTGTCACGTCATGCAGCAGGGAGCACCGAGGTACAGTGGAGAAGAAAAATGTGATTAGTAGAGGGTCGTAGTCGGTTCATGACTGATTGGATGTAGTGCGTTATCGATACCAGGATGTCTGACTGTCCTGTCTTGAAGTTATTCCTTAAGTCATTGTTCTAGTTTAAAGTTCTACGCTGACTTCGGTTAATCTGGCCTAGGAAAATTGGCCTTTTCGTGGATTGACAGGCAGTAGTCAGTAGACCTGTGCGCGCTCAGTACGTGCTAGTGATAGTTTATCTGATGGTAGCTCAGCTTATCTGATGGTGCCAGATCTCAGGTCTGAGAACATGCTTTAGTTCTCTGAACTTTGACCTCGTCCATTAAATTCCCGAATTATTTGTTATTTGTTTATCATTCATCACATTAGAGTAGGAGTTATTAACCTTTTTAGTTTTGTTTTTTGTTATTAGAAATAGCTGATCCAGCAGTTGGTACTGCCGAAAGGGAGTGAAGTGTTAGAGACTTTAGTTGTACTAGTTCTTAACTTTATGAAGTGGGGCGACAAGTTTTCTTCCTTGTATCTTTTGCCTTCCCTAGTGTAACGGCAGAGTCAGGTGCCCATTTTTATAGTTGGGTAGACTGGAACATGCCCGTGACCTTGTTTCGAACACGGCCTCTGTGCCCTGAGAAGCAAGCTGTCTTAACTACTTTACCACTAGTACAGCCGTTAAGTTTAGTATACACTCAGCGCGCATTGTTCCCACACGTAGTTACGTGTCGTGTAGAACAAAAAATACAGAGTGCATTAGTCGCGTGCGTTTTGGTTTCAAGTTTGATCGTTATGCGATTGACAGTAGAGCTGACGTGTATATCTACAGCAGTGTTATAATACAGAGAAAACAAGAACCGTATGAAAAGAAACCATTGCCGCGTGTTATCCATATCACTGGAGAACATACGGAAATCTCGGCCATATATACAAAGATCACGTGTCATAAATATGTTTATAGTAAAGCTTGCTAGCTAGCATTCAACATGTGAAAACTAACATTTAATGTCTTCTAAAAATAAAATTCTGCTTTTTTGAGATAAAATTTCCCACAGGGAATCAGGTATTATGCAGATTCGCTTTGAAATTTGAAAACGTGTTTGAAACAATTGTAAACACTAGAGGGGAGAACTGACAAGTCATGGTTAATTAAATCTTTCTCCTTCACTGAATGTACGGGATTAAGAACATCTTTGACAGTATGGGGGAGGGGAGGGAGAATAGCACAACTCATATAAATGTGCCTCAAAATAATTAAAGTGACATGGAACCCTGTAGGAAAGTGAAGGCGTAGACAAAGCCTTAGATACGAGGCGCCGGCTTGGAGCAGACTCATTGAGACTAAAAAATATTTGTTAGTGCATTATTAGTCAGACAAGGAGATCAATAAGAGCGACATACAAGCACAGTTAGTGCACTTTCCTACCAGCAAATATGACTATTTTCTTTACTTAGTCGATCACGGTCACGACTTACCGATTTACCTTGGGGGAAAAAAATGTGCCAGCACAGTTCCGTGTCTTGAGGCTATGTCGGAAAACCAGGTCTTCACGTCATAAAATTTCTCAGACTGTTTGAATATGAACGTGGTTTCTTGGCAGCTCTTAACTGTGCCATCCTGTATGTTTGCTCCGTTTGTAAATTGATCATAATTGTCTCTCTCTCTCTTTTATACCACCATCTCCTCCTAACTCCCAGGTTCACTTCTACTTTCTTACCTTCTCACTTTGTCTTTCAGAGCACGAAGGTTCTCGGGATAAATGTGTAACAAAAACCAACACGTTCTGTAATAGCAATATCATGATGCAGTGACAATTAAAAGGCAGTGCAGGAGCAACTTGGCTAATTCAGTAATAACAAGACGGCTCATTTCCTATTCATCTGGTGAATTGGGCGGAATGATTTACCGGGGAAGCCGCTACATTGTACATTGTGTTTATGCAACATTAATGATTCCAACTGCAGGCGCTTATGGAAGCTGGTATATACAGATTTGGCATTCAGGGCCTGCATCCATTCAGAACGCGATGGAACTCTTGGCTTTGTCATTTGGAGCTGTGTAGCTGCGGCTTGAGAGTGCATAATAAACTGAGAGGGGGTTTTTTTTTCCCCTTGGCATGTGGAACACATTGTGAAGATAGCGAAATAGTTTCTCGTAAACTTGTTGGGTTTTCTGCCGTGACAGAATCGTTAGAGAATTAGTAGAACAGGGAGTCGTGATAAGAGAGTCGTTAGAGGATTAGTAGAACAGGAAGTCATGATAAGAGAGTCGTTAGAGGATTGCTAGATTAGGGAGTCATGATAAGAGAGTGGTTAGAGGATTAGTAGAGCAGGGACTCATAAGAATGGATTAGTAGGGCAGGGAGTCGTGATAAGAGAATTTTTAGAGGATTAGTAGAGCAGGGAGTCGTGATAAGAATGGATTGGTAGAGCAGGGAGTCCTGATAAGAGTGGATTAGTAGAGCAGGGAGTCGCGATAAGAGAGTTCTTAGATTATTAATAGAGCAGGGAGTCATGATAAGAGTGGATTAGTAGAGCAGGGAGTCGTGATAAGAGAATTGTTAGAGGATTAGTAGAGCAGGGAAGCATGATAAGAGAGTTGTTAGAGGATTAGTAGAGCAGGGAGTCATGATAAGATTGGATTACTAGAGCAGGGAGTCGTGATAAGAGAATTGTTAGAGGATTAGTAGAGCAGGGAGTCGTGATAAGAAAATTGTTAGAGGATTAGTAGAGCAGGGAGTCATGATAAGATTGGATTAGTGGAGCAGGGAGTTGTGATAAGAGTGTATTAGTAGAGCGGGGAGACATGATAAGAGGGTTGTTAGAGGATTGCTAGATTAGGGAGTTATGACAAGAGAGGCGTTAGAGAAATATTAAGGTAGGGAGTCATGACTGAGAGTCGTTAGAGAAATATTAAGGTAGGGAGTCATGACTGAGAGTCGTTAGAGAAATATTAAGGTAGGGAGTCATGACTGAGAGTCATTAGAGAAATATTAAGGCAGAGAGTCATGACTGAGAGTCGTTAGAGAAATATTAAGGTAGGGAGTCATGACTGAGAGTCGTTAGAGAAATATTAAGGTAGGGAGTCATGACTGAGAGTCGTTAGAGAAATATTAAGGCAGAGAGTCATGACTGAGAGTCGTTAGAGAAATATTAAGGCAGAGAGTCATGACTGAGAGTCGTTAGAGAAATATTAAGGTAGGGAGTCATGACTGAGAGTCGTTAGAGAAATATTAAGGCAGGGAGTCATGACTGAGAGTCGTTAGAGAAATATTAAGGCAGAGAGTCATGACTGAGAGTCGTTAGAGAAATATTAAGGCAGGGAGTCATGACTGAGAGTCGTTAGAGAAATATTAAGGCAGGGAGTCATGACTGAGAGTCGTTTGAGGAATGAACAGTAGATTATGACGCAAGTGATACTTCATCTCTGACAATACTTAACAGACATTGGAGCTTGAGACTTGTGTTGGAAGGCTGAGGAATTCATTACAGTTTGTTAATATTGTTTTCTTCAAGTCCTTACTTTATTAAGTGTCACATATTTTATGCTAGCTACGTAAAATTTTTTTAATTGTTCTGTTTTATTTTTTATTTGTATATTTTGTTTTGGAACCAGTCTAATACCGTAGTTTGTTAATTATCTTTCCAATTCTCCAGCTTCACCACAGTTATTGACTCTGGTCTTAAAATGTGTTTATTTTCTTCCAAATACCTCCAATTTTACCTGTGTTTGTAGGTCATCTGTGGTACTTTATATTTCTGTCAGAGCCATCATCTGCACCATTAAATCCGACCATCGAGACCCAGAGTTCCACATATGTAACATTGACATGGGATCCTCCCGTCAATCTTGGAGGCCGCCTGGATCTAAATTACCGGATCCTGTGCCAGAGGTGTAGCAACGATGTACTCTATGTGCCAGGCTGGAGGGGCTTCAACACCACAAAGTAAGAACGTTACTCCGCGTTTTTCATTTGACGTTGACACATGATTGTTATGTAACATGGAGGTCAGGTATCAGAAATTCGATGTCAACCCTTTTTTTGTGAGGGAAATTAACGGACTTGTAGATTTATATTAAAGGGCAATAATCCGTAATATTTTATAGTAGGGGATTGACATCCTTTGATCATCACTGTTCAGTACGACCGACCTTGACCGGGAATTATAATGTTAAGTAAAAGTTGTTGCTAAACTGAGTTGCCTGAGAGTTCACTATTCTCGTGCGAAGAATGAAATAGTGAACTGTTTGTGAGAAAGTCTGATCTAGAAAGTTTGGAAAGAGTTGAAATGGTAAATCGAAGTTTGAAATATAGTCAGTCAGATTTTGAAGCACGTTAGCGTAGGTTCAGAAATGGGCTCTCTCCCATGTGTGTAATGATAGTATTTTATAAGTGGCTGGTGCAATCGAGAGTTATTATCGAATGATAAGTCCAAATGAGTTTTGGCTTGCTTCTGTGGTGACAGAAAAGTTTATAACTCTCAGACACTCGATCGCCTATATGTCACTATTGACAGTTTGTGTGAGCTATTCTGAGGACATGAGACAGTGTTGCCATTTCAGGAAATGTGGGTGTTTTCATAATGAACAGGTTTGTTGAACTTTTAAGAGTCTATACTGGTAGGCAACATAGTAGACCAGTTGATAGTCTAACGAGTAGTATGTAAACACTTGGGAAATCGTCAACTCTGGCGGTAGGCCAGTATTCTCAAAAGAAATACACCAAGTAAAGACTACAGAAAATTAAGCTGAACAGAAGAATTATAGCAGAACATTTTGAGAAGTCAATGTTATAATACGACGAATTAGAGGACAGGAAAATATCGACAGCAGTAGTTATCAAGTCGTGACCACCAATAATCAATAGAGACAGCTAGAAGTATTGAAGCAGCAAGAGTGAACGAGAGAGCAAGACATAGTAGAAAATATGGATCTGAACATTGTTGCTGTACAAGTCTACCAACCATAGGTGAAGGTTAGGCATATCATTTTTATCCAACTGTTGCTGATCTTCGTGTAAATAAATTTCACATTTATGTTCACTGCTGTCACCGTGAAGTATGTTCATCAAGGTGTTGAATCATCAATCAACTGTAGTCGTTTGTGAGAAAGAAGTAACTTAACATCATCAAACTAAAGCTGCCTACTGTTAGGGTAGTGATACGAACCCACTATACAATCATCATCATCATCACCAACGGCCACAGTTACATAGAGCTAGTAATTGACATGATCACTTGATTTTTACATAGGGCTAGTAGTTGACATGATCACGTGATATGATTGTTATAGAGGGCTATTAATTGATATGATCACATGGAATGAGTGTTACAGAGGGCTAATAGTTAAAATGATCACATGACATTATTGTTGCAAAGGGTTAATAATTGACATGATCACGTAACATTGTTACAGATGGCTTGCACCTGACATGATCACATGATATTTTTGTTACAAAGGGCTAGTAATTGACATGATCACATGACAAGATTGTAACAGAGGGTTAGCAGCTGACATGATCACGTGATATTATTGTTACAGAGGGCTAGTGATTGACATGATCACGTTACATTATTGTTACAGATGACTAGCAATTGCCATGATCACGTGACAAGATTGTTACAGAGAGTAGTAGTTAACATGACCACGTGATATGATTGTTACAGAGGGCTAGTAATTACAATGATAACGTGACATGATTGTTACAGAGGGTTAATAGTTGACATCATCACGTGACATGATTGTGACAGTGGGCTAATAGTTGATACGATCACATGCATGATTATAACAGAGGGATAATAGTTAAAATGAATCCACAGCATGATTGCAACAGTGGGTTTGTCGTTAAAATAACCCTATCAAGGACACAAGTGTGGACTGTATCTACCATACTCTGTACTTTGTCTCGTTATCTAAAGGCAATACGCAAAACTTCCAACTTTCATACAAGGAAATCAGGAAGACAGTTATCTCGAACTTTGCAACGATTTAATATTAAATAATAATGAATGTTCCTGGCATACGTGCAACAAACGTGGCATAATATGTCTCAGACCCCACATTCTAGGTCAAGTAAATAATCATAGCATAGTATAGCTCAGACCCCACATTCCAGGTCACTCTCCTACATTAGCTGCCAGACACACACCGAGAGTTGGTTTCTTCCATAAACGGCCTCCATGGTCTTCTTTTTCTTTCGCACCGCACGGTGCTTTACAAAGCTCGGTGACGTCACAGGCGTACAAGTTGCGCACCATTTTCACACACAACCATTAATATCATTGCCATGCGAATGCTTAAAATCGAACTGTAATAAATAAATCAGTCCGTGCAATCTCACTCATTCATCCATCTGTCGCAACCATGGTAATAACAAAGTTCCATGTGGAGCACAGGTGTCATTAATGTATAATTCCTATAATACCTAAATTATCATTCTTGACAAACCCCGTTGTCGTAAATTTATTTTGAGAGAAAAGAGTCGTAGAAATAGTGGTCCGGTTTAGAGTGGAACATGATGATGGAAAGCTCAGTGATAGAAAATGTAGATATTAAATAGTTGCTTCACAGCGTGCTGGAGGAGAGTAAAGACAGACTTATTTACGACAAATCGCTTCTCTCAATCTTCTCTTCCGCTCTCCTGGTCAAACAATTATTTGCCAGTTTTCCAGACTCGCCTCTGCGCGCACACCGATTTGGTGTTTTTCACACACACAGACGATGTAGATACAAACTATATTAAACGAATAGGGGAAAAGTTGGGCTGTAGGTATGTCCAACACCGTACTAAATGAGTTTATGTGATTTTATTCACTTTAAACATCAATCACTAACAAATATCAGGTATTACATAAATTATCATAAGTACACAAATGCAAATAACAAATTTGGGAGGGGTGAAGAAGATTGGTATCGACTAAGCCCTTCCCGCTTATTAGACAAAGATAAACCCAGTCCAGAGATAGATAATATCAGGAACATAGGTACGTTAACCTAACAGTGAAGTTAATTACTCTGAAAGAGGGGTTACAACGTTAGGTATAGGTGATAGAAAAAAACCTGTTCTTCCCAGCTGTTCTTCCCTTTACTAAGCAAATGGAAAGGAGGGGGTTTTTAAACAGAGTTAACCAATTAGCAACTCCCCCTTAAAGGAACAATGCAGGGAATACAGAAAAATTATATTACTAGGCAAGAAAGTTAACAACAGGTTTACAAAAGAAAACGATTAAATTTCCTGTCATTCATGCACACGCGTGAGGATCCACACTCATATACTCACACACTTACCGAATGCAGCCTCAGACGATCCATAAAAGTATATAAAAAAACAGCAAGTACTCTTTCGACATATGAACTGTCTAGTCCTTCGATGTCCCGCCCCAGATGTTTGTTGGTAACAAATATTCTCACTTATCGCAAGACTTGAAGACTAAGAGTTCTCGTGTTTTTATTATATATATATAAAAGGAGTCTATGGGATGGCACTAACACAGTTCGGCACAGGGGTGAAAATGAAGTGGTCTCTTTTAATCCTCCGCTATGGTAAAATTCCTTCAATGCGTGATGATAGTTTTATTAAATCCAATTGAGGAAAAAAACTAGGCTCAGTCACAGTCAGGAAAATATGTACTCTCTCACAGTAAACAGTAAATATGATATCGCTACTGGCGATGATTACCTTCAAGTTTATCTTACAGGTTTGTAAGGGTAATTTGATGATTATTCTTTAAAATGTTCTTGGGTGGGCTTTATTTCATTTAATTCTGACAGCTGGGTCGCAAAAAGACCGCCACAAGATTATATTTTAAAAGAAATGTTTCTTCAATATGACTGGAAGTTTATAGGATGATTTCTTTATTTCTTTCTTTATTTAGCTGGGACCGCAGGTTTCGATCACTCGCTTTGCACAGAATAGAAATCACTGCAAATATATATATAAAATCCAGGGGAAAATCTATAACAAGATTTCAATAAAGCTAGTGCTTCTGTAAAGGTCTGGCCAGCGAGTGATAACGTGTCTAGTCTTCATGGTCTATTTAGCTAAAATGGAATGTAAGTTGAGTGGGACATGATAAACTTGACAGCTTATTTGATCTCACGAACTTTTGGGGATCTGACCGCCAAATCAAGAGAAGAAGCCGCCCCCTGGTCTTCGTATCTCCGTTCGCTGCTGCCCGTTTCGGCTTTCCCCCGTTCGCTCGGTTGCGATTGACACCGAGACGCGAAATTAGCGGCAAGCAACTGCGTCTCGTATCAGGGACCACTACTGTCTTTGATAACGCCGATAGTCTCCCCTAACATGCCTCAGTCTGTCTCTTTGATCTCGTGCCGCATCCTAAATGAGTCCCGGTGGAATGAGTTCTGGCAAACGAAAAGTTACAACAAATGTTCAGGGGTTCTAATGTTTTGAAAAGCTAAAAGTCCCTTTAAATCATCCATCATATCAGGGAGAATTCACTTGTCAAACTAGACGTACGTCACAATCGTCCCCACTTTTAGACATGAAACCATTTTTCATGTTTCATTTTTTTGACAATGGAGGTGACCTGATTGGTGATTTTAGGATGAGTGGTATCTTCAGTTTGCTCTTCTTCCTCTGTAGACCAGTTTCTACTCAGGAAATCAGCCCCGACATTCTGTCTTCCCGGAATATATTCCACTTTGAAAGAATAAACGCTTAAAAGAAGCACCCAACGCATGATCCTTGCGTTAAATTCTTTATTGGCACCAAGAAATGCTAACGGAGCGTGGTCTGTTTGCACCGTGAAAGATGTACCATAAAGAAACTCATGATGGCGTCTGATACCGTCAATCAGAGCAAGACATTCCCTTTCAACTATGCTGTAGTTCCGTTCCGCTTTATTTAATTTCCGACTGCCATAGGCAACTGGAAATAGCATGTTCAGGTCACTGTCATCGGCTTGAAGCAGTGTTGACCCGATGCCCTGACCTGACGCGTCGACTCTCAGTACAAAAGGTTTCTTGAGGTCAGGCAACCTCAAAATGGGGTATGCAGACAACTGTCCTTTCAAAGTGCTATACGCGTGTTCGCACTTTTGATCCCATATGACCTTATCAGGACAACCTTTCTTTGTGAGGTCAGTCAGAGGTGCCGTCAGTCCGTTGAAGTTCTGGATGTACTTCTGATAGTATGCACATAGCGATATGAAGGAACGTACGTCTTTCTTCGTTCGGGGTCTTTTTCCTGCCATTATTTTCTCCACGTTCTTCTTAATAGGCCAACTGCATCCGTGAGAAATAGTGTGCCCCAGGAAGTCTAACTGTTCAAACCCGATGAGACATTTGCTAGGTCTGGCTGTGAGACCCGTTTCCTGTAGTCTCCTGAGGAGCATAGCAACCGTAGCAATATGTTCTTCATAGGTTTCCGATGCAATTAAGATGTCATCCATGAAATTATGGATATGGGGACTTTGCAAAGGTTGTAGAAGCTTCCTCATCATCCTGGTGAACACTCCTGGTGCATTATGCAAACCGAACGGCATCACGTTAAATGTGTAATGTCCTTCACTAGTGCTGAAAGCTAACAAAGGTTTAATTTTTTCCTTGACTGGTATTTGATAATAACCTTTGCTGAGGTCAATCTTGGAGAAGATCTTTGCTTTGCTGAGCTTGGTGAACAACTCAGAAACAGTTTGGAGAGGTTCGGGCTGGAATTCCGTTACCGCGTTTAGCAACCTGTAATCAATGCACAGCCGAACTTCCTTATTGGGCTTCTGCAACAGCACTACACTCGAGCTGTAAGGAGATGTAGACTCACTGATAATTCCTGCCTGACGCAGCTTGTCTATTTCTCCGCGAAGTGCATCAGCTTTAGCGTACGGGATGGGGTAAACTCTGGTTTGAACAGGGGTCTCGTTTGTTAATTTCATATCAAATTCAATGAGATTTGTTCGACCAGGTACATCCGTTAAGACTGCACTGTACTGTTTTAGTAGAGCCCTGGTTTCTGTTTGTTGTTCTGGTGAGAGATTGTCGCCGAACTTGACATCTTTAAAGGATTCTGTGGGTTGCAATGGATACTCCATGCAACCATCATCATCTTCCTCGTCTTCCGTTGCTATGGCGACAGCCAGGAGATGCTCGGAGGATGGCACCGGTCTTTCCAAATATTTCTTTAGCAGATTTATGTGGAAGACCTTCTCCTTTCCTTTGATGGAGATCTTGTAGTTGGTACATGAGATCTTTTTAAGGACGGTAAACGGTCCTTGCCATCCGATGCGAAGTTTATTGCTTCCGGTTGGAAGTAGCAATAGGACTTTCTCCCCTGGTTGTAGTTCTCTCTCTTTTGCAGCTTTGTTGTATCTTTTAGTAATTTTAGCGCGGGCTTTCTTAAGGTTGGTAGTAGCTAGATCCCATCCTAGCTTTAGCCTTTCCTTAAGCTCAGATACATACTTGCTTGCAGAGACGACTGTCTCGTCAGCCTTTTGGTCTGTCAGGGACCGAAGTAAGGCTTCTAGTGGCCCCTTAATAGGTCTGCCAAATAAAAGTGTAGCTGGCGCGAATCCCGTAGACGCTTGGGGTACCTCTCGGTAGGCGAATAAGGCAGCCGATATATATTGGTCCCAGTCTTCCGGTTTCTCCTGACCCAGCTTACGTAACATCATGGTGAGGGTACCGTTAAAACGTTCCACGAGCCCATTTCCGGCCGGATGGTAGGGACTTGTGTGGATATGTTTGGCCCTCAAGATCTTAAAGATCTCCTCCATTAACAGGCTACGAAATTGGGATCCATTGTCCGTCAAAACTTGTTGAGGGAATCCCAACCGTGTAAAAATTTGCACAAGGGCTTCTGCGACATGCTTGGAATTAGTGCATGGTAGCGGTACGGCTTCGGCCCACATAGTGCAAGTGTCAACTAAGGTCAGGATGAACCTGTTCCTTCTTTTGGTCTTTTCCAGAGGACCAATAATGTCGACAGCAACCCGTTCAAATGGAGTCCCTACTATTGGCATTTGCCCCATAGGTACTGGGGGTGTCAAGTGCTTGGGTGCTACCCGTTGGCACTGGGCGCAGGATTTCACATACCTGACAATGTCAGAGTTCATGCCTGGCCACCAATAGTGGTTTTTTATTCGCTGAATAGTGGCGTTTTGTCCCATATGTCCGCTAAAGGGAAGAAAGTGCCCCATTTCTAAGATCTGGTTTCTGTACTGCGTCGGTACTAGGAGCTGGTTATTCCCCGTGTCCGGGTTGCCCGTTCTACGATACAATACGCCATCCTTAGAAAAGATGTCTCCGTTGTGTCTGGGGTCCTTAGCCATGGGCAGTTTTTTTAAGCAGGGCGCCAGAGTAGGGTCCTTTTGTTGCGCCTCCTTCAGTTCATTTGGCAACAAGTTTGGCGCAGGCTCCCTCTCCTTCTTGGCTTGCCCTCTTGTGGTTACCGCTGCCACAATCGGCTCCTTAGGTCTCCCAATGAACACATATCTACATCCCAGGATAACTGGGTAGATCGGATCATCCATTATGGCCGCTTTAATAACTCCTCTGACAAAGTCAGAGTGTATTTCTACCAGTGCGATAGGAAGCGTCCTGGGTGCGTCACTCCTGAAAACTCCACTAAGTTTGACGGTTTCCTCTGTCTCCTGACCGGGTTTGACTAGGTGCCTAGCGACAATACAGTCAAAACTTAATCCAGTGTCAAAAAGACAAGTAGTAGAGGTACCGTTCAAAATTACAGTTCCTCGAGTTGAGGGTCGGTCCCCCTCAGGTTGAGAATCACTGACATTGACTCTACCTTTCGAGGCTGTATGCAAACATCCAATGCGGTTTGCACCGGTTTGTTTGCCCTGATCAGACGTTCCTGGTGTAGGGGTCTTCCCTTTTCCTTGACCTTGGTGGCCGCGCTGCCACGTAGGCTTGTTGGGTTGATCAGAATTGTTGTTGGGGGGTGGGGGGGTGGGGGGGGGGTAATCGGGTTTTGTAGAATTTCGATTTTTCCTGGGGAGGTTTCTGGGTATTGTTATCTCGTTGGTCATAATGTTGAGAGGAAGTGGAAGAATAGGATGCCTGCTCTAGATTCTGTTTTTGAGATGGCTCATCGGTGGGTTTCCGTTTAGTGGTGGGAAGTTCGGCCATTGCATTGCTATAGCGTTCGGCTTTATTGAGTATGTCTTCAAGCCTGACTGCCCCCTGTTCAGCCAAAAATCTACGAGTTTCATTCGACAAAGTGGATTTTATCTGCTCCACAAGAACAAGTTCGAGGAGTCCCTCATATGAAAGAGGTAGGTCAGATAATTCAATGCACTTTGTCAGATAACCCGTGAGACGTGAAGAGAACTGGGGAAATGTTTCCGTGCTCTCTTTTCGGCTGTTTCTGAACAACTGCAGAAACTTTCGGGCAGTCATCTCAAACTGCTGTAGTAAGGCCTTCTTCAACAGGTCATAATCATGTTGATTCGGTCCCAGCTTTGTGTACACGTCATAAGCATTGCCTTTCAGTGACGTTGAAAGTTTGAGCGCCCAGCGGGTACTCTCTAACCCATAAAGATTCGCGAGTCTCTCGAATTTTTCTAGGTAGCTGTCAATTTTTTCGTTAGGGCTAGGAAAAGATTCTAAAGAAACGACATAGCAGTTAATTGGGCAGACTGAGTGCTGGAGAGATCCATTGTTTGAGACTGGGGCGAAGACGGCTCTCCATTATTTGAAGTAGAGGCACTCCGACTCTCTAAAGCCTTGAGCGCTAATTCATGCTGTCTTTCCTTGTCTCTCTCTTTGCGTTGTCTCTCCTTCTCTCTTTCCCTGCGGGCGTCCATCTCTGCCTCAATTTTCTTCTGCTCCAATTGACGATCGTCCGCTTCTTTCTTCCTAGCTTCTGCCCTCTCTTCCTCCGCGTCATACCTTTGAAGTTCCTGGTTGATAAACAGATTCGCAGCTTCTGTGTCTAGTCCTGAGTCCTTGGCCTCTTGCCTCAAAAGGGATCTTATCCTAATTCTCTCTGCCATTGTCAAAGAACTGGATGCTTCTAAGACTAGAGAATAGTAAGATGGAACAAAAAAGTAAAAAAAAATTTTACTTTAGTTACCTCCTACCTGTACTGTGCAAACTTATCGCTGCTATTATCTGGCAATTAAGGCTCTAAACGCAAGCGACTATGCCACTAAATGGTAAGTTACACTGGAAAAGAATCTACTTTTACTAACAGTAGAGTAAAATTTAAATTAAAACAATTTAAAAGGAAAAAAAAAATTTTTTCCCCTAAATTTTAAATCTCTGACAACAAACTCCGTCCCTAAAGTCAATTATTGAGATGAGACGTTGTTAACTTAATTTTTAAAAATCAGAACAATCCGTCTTTAGCTAAACTCAACTCTTTTTAACTTCAAAAACCTTAGTGACTGTAAAACAATCACGCAATCCCAGCAACTCTTATAAAGAAAGAAATTGAATTATCTCCGCCAGAGGATAATTAAAATAGCAAATATTTTTGTTTATCTGTACTTTCTACTGCTGTGGAGAGAAAACAACCTGTAAATATGCTGTGTGGACAACCCAAATACTTAAAGAACGTTTGTCTAGGGGTGTAATTATTTATTTATTTCCCTAATTCACAAGACAAATCATTCACACTCTACCTAGTTAGACCCAGACTAAATCAGACTCAAAATATCTTTAACCCGGCTATACGATTGCCTCAAATGTAGCTCAAGATCCCAGAACCAGCCCACAAATATGTGTGCATCAAATGTATCTCAAAAATAATCCCGGCGAGCCAGCCAAATATTGTCGTAAATTTATTTTGAGAGAAAAGAGTCGTAGAAATAGTGGTCCGGTTTAGAGTGGAAAATGATGATGGAAAGCTCAGTGATAGAAATGTAGATATTAAATAGTTGCTTCACAGCGTGCTGGAGGAGAGTAAAGACAGACTTATTTACGACAAATCGCTTCTCTCAATCTTCTCTTCCGCTCTCCTGGTCAAACAATTATTTGCCAGTTTTCCAGACTCGCCTCTGCGCGCACACCGATTTGGTGTTTTTCACACACACAGACGATGTAGATACAAACTATATTAAACGAATAGGGGAAAAGTTGGGCTGTGGGTATGTCCAACACTGTACTAAATGAGTTTATGTGATTTTATTCACTTTAAACATCAATCACTAACAAATATCAGGTATTACATAAATTATCATAAGTACACAAATGCAAATAACAAATTTGGGAAGGGTGAAGAAGATTGGTATCGACTAAGCCCTTCCCGCTTATTAGACAAAGATAAACCCAGTCCAGAGATAGATAATATCAGGAACATAGGTACGTTAACCTAACAGTGAAGTTAATTACTCTGAAAGAGGGGTTACAACGTTAGGTATAGGTGATAGAAAAAAACCTGTTCTTCCCAGCTGTTCTTCCCTTTACTAAGCAAATGGAAAGGAGGGGGTTTTTAAACAGAGTTAACCAATTAGCAACCCCCCTTAAAGGAACAATGCAGGGAATACAGAAAAATTATATTACTAGGCAAGAAAGTTAACAACAGGTTTACAAAAGAAAACGATTAAATTTCCTGTCATTCATGCACACGCGTGAGGATCCACACTCATATACTCACACACTTACCGAATGCAGCCTCAGACGATCCATAAAAGTATATAAAAACAGCAAGTACTCTTTCGACATATGAACTGTCTAGTCCTTCGATGTCCCGCCCCAGATGTTTGCGAGGGTTTGTTGGTAACAAATATTCTCACTTATCGCAAGACTTGAAGACTAAGAGTTCTCGTGTTTTTATTATATATATATAAGGAGTCTATGGGATGGCACTAACACAGTTCGGCACAGGGGTGAAAATGAAGTGGTCTCTTTTAATCCTCCGCTATGGTAAACTTCCTTCAATGCGTGATGATAGTTTTATTAAATCCAATTGAGGAAAAAAACTAGGCTCAGTCACAGTCAGGAAAATATGTACTCTCTCACAGTAAACAGTAAATATGATATCGCTACTGGCGATGATTACCTTCAAGTTTATCTTACAGGTTTGTAAGGGTAATTTGATGATTATTCTTTAAAATGTTCTTGGGTGGGCTTTATTTCATTTAATTCTGACAGCTAGGTCGCAAAAAGACCGCCACAAGATTATATTTTAAAAGAAATGTTTCTTCAATATGACTGGAAGTTTATAGGATGATTTCTTTATTTCTTTCTTTATTTAGCTGGGACCGCAGGTTTCGATCACTCGCTTTGCACAGAATAGAAATCACTGCAAATATATATATATAAAATCCAGGGGAAAATCTATAACAAGATTTCAATAAAGCTAGTGCTTCTGTAAAGGTCTGGCCAGCGAGTGATAACGTGTCTAGTCTTCATGGTCTATTTAGCTAAAATGGAATGTAAGTTGAGTGGGACATGATAAACTTGACAGCTTATTTGATCTCACGAACTTTTGGGGATCTGACCGCCAAATCAAGAGAAGAAGCCGCCCCCTGGTCTTCGTATCTCCGTTCGCTGCTGCCCGTTTCGGCTTTCCCCCGTTCGCTCGGTTGCGATTGACACCGAGACGCGAAATTAGCGGCAAGCAACTGCGTCTCGTATCAGGGACCACTACTGTCTTTGATAACGCCGATAGTCTCCCCTAAAATCCCTCAGTCTGTCTCTTTGATCTCGTGCCGCATCCTAAATGAGTCCCGGTGGAATGAGTTCTGGCAAACGAAAAGTTACAACAAATGCTCAGGGGTTCTAATGTTTTGAAAAGCTAAAAGTCCCTTTAAATCATCCATCATATCAGGGAGAATTCACTTGTCAAACTAGACGTACGTCACACCCGTGATTAGATTATTACAGAGGTAGTAGTTCAAATACAAGTTTTTACTCACTGTTTCCCTCCACACAGATAGTTATGCATATTAGTAGTGCGCTGTTGTCATTTCTGCATGACCTGTATTATACAAGGTGTTCATAAAGTGGTCAGACCCATAGCTATGGGCAACATTCAGTGTACAGTAGATGACATATCAAATGAGATGTTCACATATATGTTAAATAACGGTTAGGTCGTGCACGCTTAATTGTGTGCACATCACAGTGACTAATACATTCCCATTTCGTTTTATTGTAATTCACTAATAAACATGCATTGCTTATGGGTGTTAAAAAAATAAACGCAATTATCGGATACCTTCCTTTGTGAACAGCCTGTATGATCAGCATAATGTGGTATTGCTCGATGGTGTCTTTAATACCGTCTGTCCATCTTCCTTATTATTGCTAACTTGATTTGAAGCCATATCTAGCGCTGGTGGTAGCTGTTAAGATTTGCCTGGGTTCTGTCTAGGTGTTATGTGTAAAATCATAACAGGCTCTATCGCACCTGACAGGGTTTGTGTACTCATTTCCTTGTTGATAAGCGTTGCCCAGACTACCCCGGAAGTACATCATATAGTCTGCTGTTTTCGAGCAGACGATCCTTTGCCGGCTTTAGGTCGAAGATTCGATCTTGAAGTCGGCCTCTTTCGCTGTGTATTCTCCGTGTGAGAAAGACGTATTTTTGGACGAGCTCCAGATAGTGTACTCTTGTTACAGAGTTTTATCATTTATATCAGCTAGGTCGTCCTACAGTTGGAGCCTAAGCTTGATGATATTTAAACGGACAATTAATTGCTGAAAGGAGAGGAATGTGTGTGGAACTATATATTAAATATTTCAGCAATATGCCTCTGACATTGTTTCCGTAGTCTACGTGACGATAGACTGATCTTATGGACTGGCTAGAGATTGCCATTGACTATTTTTATGGATGCCTTCAATTAGGAGCTACGTCGTGTAATAAACTAAATGTTGTCTAAACGTCAACCAGGCATTATGGAGTTTTCTACTGTTGAAGACTAGCCTTACGTTTTGAACACTGTTTAAAAAGTTTGACTGAAAGGCCTAATGAAAATTATACCCTAAACAGGCTGGACACTAAAATCCAGCTACTGAGGGCTCTAAATGAACTCGGAGAGGGAAGATAGATCTAAACCATCTACCATATCAAATTATCCCTCTACACTAGGGTTCTTTAGATTTTGTTTAATTTTGCTTGCTCGTCAGATATAAGTTCTGTATCTGTCTCATAATATTTCATTTTATAGTTGATCTTCACTTGTTGTTAGAACTGGCCATTCATTCCCATTTGGTAATCGTCTACTTAAAATTCTATGTTTGCCAGTAGACGATACAACGTCAAACATTTTGTTATTGTTATTGTTAATCAGAATCGACCTCACTGCACTACGGGCAAACCCATAAGTGTTCAGACTCCCTCAGAAAATGTCGAAGAGTATGAATGCTAACTGTACCTGTAGCACGCTGGTTGTACATACGACGTATACATCCTCTCTCACGTCCATTTCTGCTAGGCCAAACTCCAACAGTCTCATCCTTGTTGATTCATCCATTGCAGTGTCATTATCCAGCAGGCGATCATAAATTGCCCTTAGTATCTCTCCCTTATCCACGTGTCCTCACTATGGGTGCTCTCGAGGCCAGTCTGTTAGCCCTCTCATTGCCACGTACCCCTGCATGACCAGGGGGATAGTAGATCTACACCAGTTCTTCAAGACTCTATTGATGTTTTCCATTCCTGCCGCAGCCATCCGTTCTGAACTTTCCAAAGCATGGCTTGAGAGTCTGACAATATAACTGCCCTGGATGATGGAGTTTCAGACAGCCACCTCAGTGCTGCAGTAACTGCCTCTACCTCCATTCTCATGCTGGTGGTTGTTGTCATGTAGGCTGCACTCTGTTCAGCGACGACCTTGCCCTTTATTCTCGCAGAGAAGCCCCATCCTGATTTCTCACCACGCAGTACAGACCCATCAGTGTACACAATGGTGTCTTCATCCCCAGCATGATCACTTATCAGCTGATTAATCTCCAGCTCTGCTTTTCCATTGCCCCAAGATCTGCACTATCTTCCAAGGCTAATGATGACCTGCTGGTAGTTTATCCAGTTCTCCCCTGACTTACTCCACTCTTCCCCTCTGGATACATTGTCAACCCTGGTCAGCCTGACCAATCGTAGCCTCTGCCTGTGCCATCCATGACATCCCCCTCTTGATTCTTACTCCTTTGATGTCAGCTACGTTCTCGTGTAGAGAGTGTCTTTTGTCGGTGGTTATCCGCATATAGGCTTTTGCTTGGGCCATCGCACCTTCTTTTTCTTCTTTGATCCATAGCCGCCAACCGTCAAAGCAGTCAGTGGCCATCACGCCTGGTGGCGTCTTGTAGGGCAGCAACAAATTGATTCCAAATTGATTCCACTTTGCTCGGTTGGCGGCCATTCTTCGTACAGTGTCCCAACTCTGGTTTATTTTTTGCATCTCCGGCTTCTACAGTTCTCCGCCAGGTTGTTTTTGGTCGGCCTCACTTTCGCTTTCCCATAGCTGTTCTGGTGATGGTATCAGGGTCAATTCTGAGGACGTTGCCAACCCAACTCCAGCGTCTGCCAGCTATGATGGTGTACATGTCCTCCTGATTACTCCGAATAAGTATTTCTTGGTTGCTGATGGTATTCGGCCAAAAGATTCGGAGTATTTTCCTTAGGCAGATTGTGTGGAAGGAGGACAGTATTGACATTTCCTTCTCTGTTACTCTCCAGCATTCCGCACCATAGAGAAGCACAGCAAGTACTCAGGCCTCATACAGTCTTAATTTGGTGTTTGTGCTGTACTGGGAAGAGTTCCAAATGTTGTTGAGACTAGCAAAGGCTGTTCTCGCTTTATTCATTCTGTTGTTAATGTCCGTGCTTGTTCCGCCGTCAGGTGTTACTATGCATCCTAGGTAAGTAAATGTGACTGTCTGTTCTAACTTCTGGTTCCTTATTGTTATTGGCTCAGGATTGCCCACATTTAGTGTCATTGTGACGATACGTTGTGCGATCTCAAGTCCACTCTGGAAGGATTGCATTACATTCCAGTGCGAGTGATATTTTCTTATTTTTCTCTCCCCTGTCATTATTATGTGGCATATTTTATGCACCATTATTTACTCTCTATGCTGAATCTCTTGGGCGAAAGTCTCTAACACTCCACTCACCTACGGAAGTATTTGCTTTGGGACTGTCTTTATCTTGTTTACCACTCCTCAGACTTATTTACGTTCCGCCAGGTGAACTGGGGTATTATCGTAACAATACCCAGTCATTATCACCGGTCAGCGAGCGAGATTCGTATCATGAAAAGACTGTCTCGCCCGGTCAACATCTATAGAAGCCAATATTGTCTGTCTGGGCAGATTACACAGGTGGTAGATGCGTTTATCGTTTCACGGGACCATCCCTGTGTGTGATTATCACGATAATATGTCTGGAGAGACAATATTGGCGATAGGTAACATCTGGACATCAAATGAGTTCACAGATGGTGTTTATGAGTTGTGCACAAGATGCCGGCGGAAGTCTGACGCAACGATATGACATCACTGTAGGAGGTCACGTGTGGATATTAAATTAAATTTTGTGAAACAGGTGAGGGTATTTTTAGAATTGCAAAAACGCCCCTACCCACGTAGTGCTGAACGAAATTCGGTTGGATTGGTTCATTTTGAGGAGCTGAAATATATAATGTATTTTATTGGCACACTAGTCGGAAGTGCAATCTGTGATTTGCACTAAGAACTGAGAATATAGTGTGATGAAAACACAGACATATATCACACAGAGAGACTGCAGCGCACAAGTCATATCAGCGACTCCTAAAAGCCAGAAAGAAAAAGGAGACATTGGACTTAGAAATTCCACAACTATAAGTTGAATTTGATCACAAGTCATAGAGGAATTAAACAAAAGTTTTCCCAGGCCAGGATTTCGCAGACACCCGCCGTCAGAGGAACTAACTCTAATTTCCAGACCTAAGTGATTTCGAAGCCGTGTCCAGTCTAAATTTGTGCAAGGAGATTGTGTATTCCCAAAATTGTTGGGTAAGTGTAAACAATTTATTTACTAATGTAAATTCTACAGGTTTCTTGCTAAGTGGTTATATACAAGGCTGGCAATCTCAAAATATGAAAATAGTATATGCATGAACCACTACTGCAAGAGCTGGTGATTGTTTCTGACTAGGATATTGGGGAATTTTCATCATATTCCCCGAATTTCAATGTGTGCTCGGGAATTGAATTCTTCTGAGAGGTTAACATTGGTGGGTGGAGCGCATGACAATGGGCCTGTTAGTTTGTGGCGAACAAATGTACTTAGCAGGCATTTGTTTCTTTCTATTGTCTAAAGTTCGTGGTTACAAGCCATCAGACGATTTGTGGTATTCACGCCGCTATTATGAGGGAAAAGCATCCACCTTAACCGCTTACAGTGGAAGAGAGTGTGGAGACGGCTTCCGTCATCACAAAATTGATGAACCACAGCTGCAGGACTCATCTGGAGTTAATTTTTATTTATCACAGGCAACAGCAAAACACGGACATTGATAGCGCCCCGATCCAACCTCTGTGAGGAAACATTTAATGTACCTTTCACTCCCGTTTAATCCTTATTTTAACTTGTTGAACTAATAATTGACTAATAAATTTGTTGTATGTTATTTTAAACTAAACAAATAATTGTTTATTCAGTCATTAGAAGTATGAAAGCAAACGTATGAGCAAGACTGTTTAATAATTACACACACACACACACACACACACAGAGAGAGAGAGAGAGAGAGCCGTAACTTATAAGAGGGCATTCGTTGGATTACACCAAATGGGGGCTTGAACGAGCTAAACTTACTTACTTAGTCGTTCCCCTTCTACCGTGAGGTGGAGAGGTTTGGAAGAGAGAGCACCAGACTATCCTATTGGCTGTCTTCCTCCTGGCCTGGTTCCATGCTAGTCCTCGGTCCTTCAAAGATTTTCTAATGTTGTCCTCCCAGCGGACTTTGGGTCGTCCTAGGGGTCTTGATCCCTGGCTCTTTGTTTCCCATGCTTGTCGTGGTAGCCGATCTTCTTCCATTCTGCAGACATGGTCAAACCATCTTAGTTGGGACTGTTCTACTTGGGTCTGCATGGGGTGTGATGTTAGGCCTTGACGTATCGAACGGGCTAAACCATTGCTTAAATCCTTCACAAAAGGCGACGGACCAGATGTAATGCGTTAACAATTGTTCAGCCCAATGCAACATTGTTCGTAACTTCTGGAAATATCTTGTGAAGCTCCCTTAAGGTAAAAGTGTCATTAATCTTCTATCTTACATCTCTGCCAAGAGTAATCTTGCGCGCAGGTAGATACCTTGGAAGCCATATTAGATACTCTTGAGTTTTGGTCACAGTTGGACCACTACTGCAAAGCAGGGGAGACAATCCGTGACAGCCCTGACCTTTGTCTTCTCCAGATTGATGTTCAGACCAACCTGCTGGCCATACTTATTCAGTCTATCGGTTTTTTCTTGGATGTATTGATGTGAATGCGCGAATATTGCAATGTCATCTGCATATTCCAGGTCTTCCAGTGTAGAAAACGTTATCCATCTAATACCTCTTGGACTGCCATCTGTTGTCTGGCGCATCGCCCAATCTAAGCTGTCAAAAATAATGTTGTTGATAAGGGGAATCCCTGTCGTACTCCTGTTTTCACCTCGAAAGTTAGATTACTCAATCCAGCACTGCATATAAAGTTAGAATAGAGGCTTTTTATGATGGAAACAATGCAGCTGGGAATTCCATAAGCCCTCAGTATTTTCCATAGGCTGTCCCTGTATATGCTGTCGAAAGCCTTAACAAAATCAACAAAGTTAATGTTGTCGCTGCCATTCTGAGCACTGCTCTATAATGTTCCTGAGTGTGAATATATGAATATATATTCGGTTCTATGTAAAACCCGCGTGTTATTTCCTCCGCTTATGGTCAACTGGATGATTATCCTGCCTAGTATTTTACTGGGAACTGAGAGGAGAGTAATTCCTCTCCAGTTGTTGCAGTCGCATATCTGGATCTAATCGACAGCAATCAGAGCAAGTATCTCATTGTCACAATGGGGGTATCATGCGTACAGCCCAAAACTAGTCGCATTCCTTCATTCTGAATGCGTTCCAGTCGTTCACATTGTGACACTTACAGCGTGAGTATTCCTAGCCCGTTCTCGATTACTGAAATCACGAGCTGATGATACAGTAGAAACAATAGTCTCTGTTCCAAGCGCGCAGCAGCCATTGTTTTTAAGCTCCTCGCTTGCACTTCTGTATGATCAATTCGACGTGATACTTGAATGATAGCCCACGATCAAACGTTACTCCCAGATACTTCAGCCTGTCTTGCCTTTCAATCTTCTGCCCATGGAAAGTGCTGTCTGGAAGGTCTGCTTTCACTATGGAGTTGTTCAAAGAGCACCACATCACACAGGCCTTGTTGGGATCGACCTTTGATCCGCTTTCCTCAAACCATAATTTAAAAATGTCAAAGTTTGAACGACATAACCATCTGAGACGACTTCTTAATTTAAAACGACTTTCTTTTTTATTACTTTGTCATAGATAACGACTCTAATGTATTTTGGTGAGGCTCAGCATGGTGCGCAGCAATTCCGCTAAATATAACTTTATCAAGATTGCTTCGCCCCATGATGTGCTCTCAACAGTAGCTGATTCATTTAAAATATAGATTGTTTTATTTATGCCTTTACTGGGCTTCTCTTGTCTTGAAAATTAATATCGTTTTTAGATTAAATATCTCTAAGCCACAATTCGATATATTGTCAATAGATGTATCAATCCTGGCTATATGTGTATCAATCCTGGCTATTTATGTATCAATCCTGGCTATTTATGTATCAATCCTGGCTATAGATGAATCAATCCTGGCTATAGATGTATCAATCCTGGCTATAGGTGTATCAATCCAGGCTATAGATGTATCAATTCTGGCTTTAGATGAATCAATCCTGGCTATAGATGTATCAGTCCTGGCTAGAAATGTATCAATCCTGGTTTTAGATGTATCAATCCTGGCTATAGATGTATCAATCCTGGCTATAGATGTATCAATCTTGGCTATAGGTGTATCAGTACTTGCTGTAGATGTATCAATCCTTGCTATAGATGTATCAATCTTGGCAATAGATGTATCAGTACTGGCTATAGATGTATAAATCCTAACAGTAAAAGTATCAATTCCTTTTTGGTTTCCCAGACTTCACATTTTGTTAGAATGTTGTCTCTTTCAAAAATACATTGCATGTTTCCAGATTACCTTGCCTGGTCTGTCAGTTCATGTCACAATCTTCCTACACATGAAATCACTCTGATGCTTTCATTGGTCTCTGTATTTCCATCATTATAACATGTATAATTCTTTCCTCTCTCTCTCTCTTTCTCTCTCTCTCTCTCGCTGTGCCCCCGTCTTTCCCAAGCGTCTCAGTGTACGAACGACCTCCCCAACCATTTGATGAGAATTGACAACTGTTGAGAGTACACGGTTGAGCAGGCACTGCTCCTCTCATGTTGTATACCGATGTTTTCCTTGCACTTTCCCCACTTCTCAAACACAACAAACCAATAATGGCAGCACCAGGATGTGCTACTGGTTTTATTGTTGTTCCCTCTCACTGATCGTCTGCCGCGCAAATAATTTCTTCTGGAGTGAAACTAAATTGTTGGCAAAATAAAGGCAGAATTGTTGCAGACTTACAACCCCATCTAATTTTTTTTTCCATCATCAGTAATTAGCTGTTTGTAAACATTCTATTTTTGTTTTGTTTCTGTAACTTCATGTCCCTATACGAAATAATTTCTTTTAATCTGTCTTTCTTTTTTGATCATTTGCTGTTCGTCTGCAGAGTTTAAACCGATACGAACAAGCTAGCTTGTTGTTTGACAGTTTGGGACAAAAGATGAGACTATTGGCTCCGAGGGTGAGAACCGAGATTGACTCTCCCTCGCCACTCCGGACTTCTTTGATAGCTATAGCCTCAACACCTCTTACTGCCCTAAGGAGATAAGGTTTAATGAAAGATCACATACACCACGATACAGACAACATATAGCAACTGTACGTAAATAAAGTGACTGATCCAGACTACAATTTAAAGTTTATTTACAGCAGAAAAAACTACAATCAAGTACATATCAAAGAAATAAAGTGCGTGTTCGCACACCTGAAAACAATCAAAGCACAGTTAAAATGATTTATCATCAACCCCAACCCTTTCCCCACAATTTTAACCTGTAAGGGAAAAAGAATTTAAGATTAAACAAAACCACACTGAACTTGGTGGGGTCTCGGATTTCGAGCCACCACTCCAACTATCTATTCTAAATTATAATTCTAACTCCACTTTTCAGCTGTAGACCCTACGAACTGTCTACATAATCTCTGCAGGACTTCGTTTCTACACAGCCTATACTGAGACTCCCGAACACTGCTTCACAACTAACTTCATCACTAAAACCTCAGCAGCTGTCCTCTGCTATGATCTTTAACAAAAACTCGCTATCAGTTCTGTCTCTCCGCTCTAATACTGTTTGAAGGAATTTTAACCCTATTTCCCTCCACGAATAGTGTAGCTGATGACTTGGGTTTATAGGCTGGATACTGGACTTGGAATCTAGCTGCTTCATTACTGACTAATCTGGATTCACCTGCCCGGTTACTCCTCTCTGGGTTTATGGCCGTCGGCTTTATTATAGCCGAATTTACACAAACACAACCTCCAGGCTATGTGCCTCCTTTGGAGTTGGTATATCGAGCTTAGAGCTCGGGATTTAAACGATGAACACGTTCCCGCTGAAGCACGGGAGCTTCACTGCAAGAGAACTGTTTCGTTCCCGCTGAAGATTTGTGCTTCACTGCAAGAGAACAGTTTCGTTCCCGCTGAAGATTTGTGCTTCACTGCAAGAGAACTGTTTCGTTCCTTCTGATGCCCACTGACTTGACGCCGGCACCACTGCGTCACCAGTTCTCTTTCCCCTCTGGCGTTGCCTCGTCTCTTCTACTGAGAAGAACGATTTCTTTGGCAAGCTGTAATGGTCAAAGTGGCACCCGTATCTGCGTGCCGTGAGACCGTTTTGCTGTGGGACAAATAATACAACAGATATACCACACATCAACTTAACACGTCTCTAACATCTAACTCCCTTTAAAACAATGCAGCTCCCATGCTTTATTCCCGCCCCAGCGATACATAATTATTTATGCCCCAAAAAGTCAGTCTCCCATACAATTCCCTTCTCTTTTCTCCGCCTGTTTTCAAAATAAACATCGCCCAGGTAATAACCTAATAAACTCGCAGCCACGGGCTGACCTAATTCTTTCGTTATGCCTGGCTGCACAGGTATCAAACCAATTCAACCCCTGTCCGTAATACTTTGGGCTACTTCTACACTGACCCTTGGTGATTCAATGATTAACCCCAAATAAAATTAGACCTACTCTAGGACAAATTAATTCATCTCCGTAATATTAATTACATCTCTATGTAATTAAAATTATTCCCTTATCAGAAATATAAATTTCATCTCACGTATTCTGATTACACTGACAAACAACATTTTTCTTTCTTATATAAGAATAAGTGTTCTTAGGTCAGTTTCTTGCGCTGATTTCAAATCTGAAATCCGTTTATCTCTATCACGTCGGGTTCTTAAGATATTTGTGAATAAATATATTTTTGGGAAACCGTTATTTGCTCCGTTTCATTTTTACTATATAACTTATTAAAAAATTAATAAAAAGCAACATAATTCTACTTTTTATACTGCTAAAAGATGCATGACATATGTTACGCGATTTTCCAAATAGTTACTGTATTTTGAAATAATTCTGAGCAAAATATGGCTTCTAGAAGTTGTAGAAATTCGGCTGATCTGTTCTGTTACGTGTGCGGATATTTTACCGATCGTGTTGACCAGAAAAACTTTACACCATTACTAAAGATAGCATATGAACTTTATTTCGATTCGAAAGTTGATGATGCAAATAAATCTTGGAAGCCAAATGCGGTTTGTTTGATACATTGGCAGGTTGGTTACGAAAATCGCCGAAGCATAAGTCGATGCCTTTTGGCGTGCCAGTAATATGGCGTGAACATACAAATCACACTACTGATTGTTACTTCTGCTTGACAAATATCCATGGTTTCTCTTTTAAAACTAGAAAGTCTGTGGTTTATCCAAATATTGAATCGGTTTCGAAACCAGTGCCTCGTGATCCAATCACGTGTCCGATCCAAGTACCACCAGAACAATATCCGTTGGACGTAAATGAACCATCAGAAAGTGATAGTTTACCTGCTTTAGAAATTAATTCTGACTCAGATTACATACCGATGAATGATGGTGTTTACTTAATTAACCATTCAGAACTTTCAGATCTAATACGTGATCTCGCTCTTACCAAAGGACAAGCGGAATTACTCGGTTCGCGACTCAAAGAATGGAATCTTTTAGCGCCCAATACTCCGATATCTAAATTTCGTCATAGACACAGAGAACTTGTTCAATACTTTGAGATGGATGATGACATTTGCTATTGCAAAGATGTAAACGGTCATGAGCACATAGTCAACGAATGGCGATTTTTCATCGATTCTTCCAAGACTAGTCTAAAAGCCGTGTTATTGCATAACAGAATTTTTTTTTCTTCAATTCCAGTCGCCTACTCTGTTCATATGAAAGAAACTTATGACAATATGGCTATACGTTTGGAAAAATAAAGTACAATGACTACCAATGGCGGATTTGTAGAGACCTAAAGGTCATTGCAATTCTCACTGGCATGCAGACTGGGTATACTAAATTTTGTTGCTTCCGATGTGAATGGGACAGCCGCAACAGACAGGAACATTATGCAAGAAAGGTGTGGCCTATCCGGGATCGTATGCAGCTCGGGCATAAAAATGTAATACGCGAGCCATTAGTTAACAAAGACACCTTCATTTTACCACTGTTACATATAAAGTTGGGGCTCATGAAGAATTTTGTAAAAGCGTTAGATAAAACGAGCAAAGCTTTCACTTATCTTCGAGAAAAGTTTCCGCAAGTTAGCGATGCAAAGATAAAGGAAGGTATCTTTGTAGGACCTCAGATTAGGAAAGTTATTGCAGACAAACAATTCGAGAACTTGTTACATGGTAGGGAACTTCGCGCATGGATGGCATTCAAATCGATCGTCGATAACTTTCTGGAAAATCACAAATCTGTCGACTATGTTGCATATTGTTAAGCAGTGCATAGATGCATACATAATTATGGGCTGTAACATGTCCCTCAAAATCCATTTGCTCGATTCGCATCTTAACTTTTTCCCTGACAACCTTGGCGAAGTCAGCGATGAACATGGAGAATGATTCCATCAAGATATCGCCGTAATGGAGTCACGTTATCAAGGATGGTGGAGTGTGACCATGCTTGCCGATTATTGTTGGATGCTTCATCGCGATGTACCACATGCCATTCACCGACGAAAGTCGACTGCAAAGAAATTCAAGCCTACATAACTGTTATACTTCTTGTACGAATGATGTTGTAATACTGTATGCGTTGTTAAAAAACTTTAATTGCGTATTTCTAGAGATCCCGACCTGATAGAGAAAAACGGTTTGCAGATTTAAAAACAGCGCATTAAAATTGACCAGAAAAACATAGAGATGTTAGAGAAAGAAAAAAAAAGTTTTTTTTTGTTAGTCAGTGTTACACAACAATGAAATGCACAATGAATAACGTACAAATTGACACTAATATATATATACTGCAAAATGTATGAACAATATAAGTTATCAATTAAACCCCCGAAGTTAAATACACGCGCTCCCGTATTCTCAACAAAGTTAACTTCACTCCTCCTCATCCATCTGAATATCGTCCCGAATTAATACTCAATTTAATAACAGTATACACGTGCTTCAATTTACACAAATCCGCTCCCGTATATTCTGTAAATTATCATAAATCAAAGATTCGTGATTTTCTACAGATTTACTTTTAAATATTACAGAGCACACACTAAATATCTCAAAATCGTTACCCTCTCCTAGATACGGCTATTTTCATAGAAAGAATTTATGCACCCTTACAGTTCCAGTTTATCTTTAAGATAGTAATTGATGGCGTTGGCGTTAAGAAATTAAATTAAAACTTCCTAATAAAACTTAACGTCAACCGGCTAAGATCTTACAAGAATCGAATTCTAAGTCCTACGCTAAATTAACTATGCACATACCAATATTCGAATTTCCCACTTTTAAGAGCAAGCGAATATCCTTAAGTTACACGGCTGGAGACCAAGAGGACGCAAATTAAAATATTCTGTTATTTATAATTAGAATAACCGCCAAAACCTCCACGCCATACGTCATAGCATCGCGTCTCTCTGGAACCAATAATATCCCGGCATTTCATAAACTATAGAAATCCCCCAATGATAATGCCGGCCCTTCATGACTTATGCTATTATCGACCGCGCTTCCAAAAATTGCATAATGTTACTGCGTGAGCACAATTAACTTTTGATTCGTTCAACGTAAGTTCGATGTTATCTGGGTAGTGACCCCCCCCCCTTCCCCGTTTCCACGGGTGGGTGCTTTCTTACGTCAGCCAAATTACCCTCCCTAAATCTCACGCGCCTCCTACAACAAAAGTTACCGCGAATATTTACACAAGGAAACTGAGACTACGTGATCGCGATTAATTTAAGGAAAGGAAGACTGGTGCAATCGGTACTAGAACCTATAGTAATCTCTATAGGAAACCTGCAATAAATTTCCTTCAAAACAAGACTAAGCTCCACTACTATTCATAGAGAAGAAACATGGGGCAGATTAGATAAAACCCCACCGTAATCCCCTCCTTCTGACAAAAACGAAAATAATGCAAGGAGAAGAACTTGTGGCCTTTTGAAAAATAAAATTACGACAGTCTATCACTTTACCTCTCCCTTCGAAGTTCGGGGTACCCGATCTAAATTACTGTAACCTTGTATTTTTAATACTGGCCCCTATCTAAGTTTTAAGAGCTGTCTGTCGGTCCTAAAGTCTCAGGGTCACAACTGATGATTTCCACCTGGCGACGGCAACTCCAATGGTTGTCCGTCGACCTTCCTCTTTTGCGTTTCCTCCTTCTTCTTCTTCTTAAACAAATTCCCATGCTCCGGTGGAAGAGTTGTTCCCTCTTCGGACCTGTGCCGTCTAATGGCGGGTCTGAATCTTCCCTTGCTATTTCCGTCAAAAGGCGGTCTTGGTCAGCTGACCTGACCGACTGGCTCTGTGGCGGCCTGGCGATGGCGACTACCTTGCTGCGCTTCAGCGGGTTTGAGACCGCTGGTATATGGCGATGAAGATGCGAACTTTCTTGTGCTTCCAGCATAGATTCTCCGATCGCTTGCTGGGTTTCTATTGAAGTGATCTCAATAACTTCTACCTTTGGAAAAAGATAAGTAATATCTGCCCCTGGCAGTAGTTCTGGGCTAGTTCTTCCCTTACCAACATGAAGCGGGACAGAGCTCTCCAATATACCTCATCGCGAAGTTGTAAGGCAGTTTTCCTCACTATTTCCTGGCCTGAAAAGTTCGTGAGATGCCCGTGTAGTCCCAGAGAGTCCTCCGTCTGAAACCCTGGTTCTAAGAAAATTCTCAACCTTGCCTTCCCCGTCGAGAGTTAATGGCGTCAGTTGGAAGTGTCCTGAAATGACACTGGACGGTTTAAGATCCCGTTTGATCGCGGAGTATCTGAGATAAAGCTCTCAGTGACTTTCTCCAAAGTTCCTTGAACCAAATTGGAATTTTTAGCACTAGTTGCCGGCTCCTCGTTGCAGGAGTGACTTCCTGTAAGCGAGCTAGTAGTGGGGTGGGGCCCATCTCCGTTTATAGGCAAACGGTCGCGCAGACCACTGTCCTCCTCCGTTTGAGAAAAGTGCTGGTCGTATGGGGCTCCAAGACTGTCGGAAACATGTGTTCGCCCAGACCGCTATCTTGTGCCCTTTGAAGATTGCGCTGGTCGTGGACATAAGTCATACCACTTTCGTCAGTATTTTGCTCCCTTGAGGGAGATAATACCATCGGGGGCCTAATTCCCGACAACGAAGAAGGTACTTCCGAAATCAGAGGCGTCACCACTGTTTGGCCATTAAGCCGAACAAGGCTGACAGGCGAATACGCCTCTGCAATTAACATATCACTGTCTTTAGAAGCCTCTAACCTCTCCTTAGCAAGACAGCGATGTTTGAGCTCTCTTGGGGCCCCGTGAATTAGGGGCTGTCCCTTTTCACTTATCTGGCCTGCAGTAGGCCCACTTGCCTTAGCAAGGATCGGTGCGGGTGGGTTTCCCAAAACTAAATATGGGCTGCCGAGAATGAAGTCATAGGCTGGCTGGACCATTACAGCTGCCTTGATAGTGCCACACACAAACTTACTCTTCACCTCAATATTGGCTACCTGAAGACGCTGTGAGGTCCCTCTCTTCAAAACGCCACCAATATCAACTTTTTTCCCTGTCATCTGCCCTTTTTTCACTAGATGGCGAGCGACTATACTGGGGTAAGTAAGCCCGCTGTCAAACACACACGTAGTGTGAGTTCCATTCACTACGGCTGGTCCTCTGTTTGAAAACAACTCTTCTGGGTGAATGGGTTCCCAATTGTTCCCTTTTTTCACTCTCACCGGCCTTAAACAAGCTGCATGGTGAGCGGGTTGTTTGTTTATTGTCACGAAGTGGATTTAAGTTTAGAGTGTGTCTGAGTGTATAGACAAGACCCTAGTATGAGAGAGACTGAAAAGATAGATTTAGATGAAAATGATAGTGAATGTGAAAAAGATGAGACTATTGGCTCCGAGGGTGAGAACCGAGATTGACTCTCCCTCGCCACTCCGGACTTCTTTGATAGCTATAGCCTCAACACCTCTTACTGCCCTAAGGAGATAAGGTTTAATGAAAGATCACATACACCACGATACAGACAACATATAGCTACTGTACGTAAATAAATTGACTGATCCAGGCTACAATTTAAAGTTTATTTACAGGAAGAAAAAAAAACAATCAAGTACATATCAAGAAATAAAGTGCATGTTCGCACACCTGAAAACAACCAAAGCACAGTTAAAATGATTTATCATCAACCCCAACCCTTTCCCCAAAATTTCAAACCTGTAAAGGAAAAAACAATTACAGATTAAAACAAAACCACACTGAACTTGGTGGGGTCTCGGATTGCGAGCCACCCCTCCAACTATCTAATTCTAAATTATAAGCTGAACTCCACTGTTCAGCTGTAGATCCTACGAACTGTCTACTCAATCTCTGCAGGACTTCGTTTCTACACAGCCTTTACCGAGACTCCCGAACACTGCTCCACAACTAACTTCATCACTAAAACCTCAGATCTTTAACAAAAACTCGCTATCAGTTCTGTCTCTCTTCTCTAACACCTTCAGAAGGAATTTTAACCCTATTTCCCTCCACTAATAATGTAGCTGATGACTTGGGTTTATAGACTGGATACTGGACTTGGAATGTAGCTGCTTCACTACTGAATAATCTGGATTCACCTGCCCGGTTACCCCTCTCTGGGTTTAGGGCTGTCGGCTTTATTATGGCCGAATTTACACAAACCCAACCTCCAGGCGATGTGCCTCCTTTGGAGTTGGTATATCGAGCTTAGAGCTCGGGATTTAAACGATGAACACGTTCCCGCTGAAGCACTGGGGCTTCACTGCAAGAGAACTGTTTCGTTCCCGCTGAAGATTTGTGCTTCACTGCAAGAAAACAGTTTCGTTCCCGCTGAATATTTGTGCGTCACTGCAAGATAACTGTTTCGTTCCTTCTGATGCCCACTCACAACAGATATACCACACATCAACTTAACACGTCTCTAACATCTAACTCCCTTTAAAACAATGCAGCTCCCCTGCTCTATTCTCCCCCCCCCCCCCCAGCGATTCATAATTATTTATGCCCCCAAAAGTCAGTCTCCCATACAATTCCCTTCTCTTCTCTCCGCCTGTTTTAAAAAAAAAAACATCGCCCAGTTAATAGCCTAATAAACTCTCAGCCACGTGCTGACCTAATTCTTTCGTTATGCCTGGCTGCACAGGTATCAAACCAATTCAACTCCTGTCCTTAATACTTTAGGCTACTTCTACACTGACCCTTGGTGATTCAATGATTAACCCCAAACAAAATTAGACCTACTCTAGGACAAATTAATTCATCTCCGTAATATTAATTACATCTCTATGTAATTAAAATTATTCCCTTATCAGAAATATAAATTTCATCTCACGTCATCTGATTACGTAACAATGAAATGCGCAATAAAAAACGTACAAAAATGACGCTAATATATATATATATATATATATACTGCAAAATTTATGAACAATAGAAGTTATCAATAACACCCCCGAACTTAAATACACGCGCTCCCGTATTCTCAACAAAGTTAACTTCACTCTACTTCATCCATCTGAATATCGTCCCGAATTAATACTCAATTTAATAACAGTATACACGTGCTTCAATTTACACAAATCCGCTCCTGTATATTCTGTAAATTATCATAAATCAAAGATTCGTGATTTTCTACAGACTTACTTTTAAATATTACAGAGCACACACTAAATATCTCAAAATCGTTACCCTCTCCTAGATACGGCTATTTTCATAGAAAGAATTTATGCACCCTTACATTTCCAGTTTATCTTTAAGATAGTAATCTCACGCGCCTCCTGCAACAAAAGTTACCGCGATTATTTACACAAGGAAACTGAGACTACGTGATCGCGATTAATTTAAGGAAAGGAAGACTGGTGCAATCGGTACTAGAACCTATAGTAATCCCTATAGGAAACCTGCAATAAATTTCCTACAAAACAAGACTAAGCTCCACTACTATTTATAGAGAAGAAACATGGGGCAGATTAGATAAAACCCCACCGTAATCCCCTCCTTCTGAAAAAAACGAAAATAATACAAGGAGAAGAACTTGTGGTCTTTTGAAAAATAAAATTACAATACTCTATCACAACTGCTTGCGTCAGGGTCAGCGAGCCATAGCTGACCAAGACCCTACTCCACCTCCGAGTGGTGGTCCTGGAAACAGGCTGTATCACTGCAGTCTGGCTGAGTGAGTAGAGATCGAAGTGAGAAGGCAAACCCTGTCCCAAAAAATGCCGTGCAGTAGTCGGATGTGTCGGGCCGAAAGGCGCAAATATCGCAGCTCTGCTATAAACGGCGACACAACGCAACCAACGTCCTTTTCAGGACGAACGGGGAAGAAGATTTCCTTTTTCTTCTTATTTCTCCTCAAGAGGTTCATAAGGTTTACTTAGTCCTGGTTGGTTAGTTCTGAGGTTCCTGATGCCACAAAGAAAGAATAAGCCTACTTCTCCGTCAAGCATGTCGCACCAGGCGACTAATGTGAGGTTGTGCATGAGGACCCAGTGGCGTCACTAGGGGGGTGCGGTCCGCACCGGGTGACCACCATCAGAGGGGGGTCACACCAAAATCACTGTCTATAAAATTTATTATGTTTTATAAAAAAATCCCTGTAGTTAGTTATAACCACAAAAACATTTTTCGTAAGCCCAGCTTACATGTACTGTATCAATATACCTACGTGTTTACCTCGAATTCTATTGTTTTCTTACCGAATTTTCACTGTAACCACATGAAACTATGTAAATACATTTAGGCTGTGCGTATGATATTGTAATTTAAAGGTGTAATTTTAATTTTGCTAGTTGTTTATGTCACTACTATTGCCATTACATTCAGTGATATACGTGAATTACGATTTACGAGTAACGTTAGTACAAAACACATTACTAAGGATTCAGTATGGTCTGGTACCGGAGGAGGCCCATGGTGATGATACCATGAGTTACCGGACTGGGTGACACCAACCCTAGTGACGCCACTGTGAGGACTTCATTATCTTGAACAAATTTCTGGGACCTAAGACGCGTCAACAGTGATAAATGCAGTTAGCGACCCATAGCTGGACTGCTTGCGTCAGGGTCAGCGAACCAGAGCTGACCAAGACCCTACTCCACCTTCAAGTGGGGGTCCTGGAAAGAGGCTGCATTACTGCAGTCTGGCTGAGTGGGTAGGGATCGAAGAGGGAAGGCAAACCCGGTCCCAAAAAATGCTGTGCTGAAGTTGGATGTGTCGGCCGAAAGGCGGAAATATCGCAGCTTCGCTGTACACGGACACAACACAACCAACGTCCTTTTCAGGACGAACGAAGAAGAAGAACAACAAATTTCTACAGAGACCACAACTGAAAGAACACCTGGAGGCTTTAGTGTGGGCATGTTGCTAGGGAACCAGCTACATTGACGGATACATGTTCCATGAGGATAAAAAATAAGAGACAGAAAATGATGTTATGATGGGACATGTCGCAGGAATGTTTTATTATGTGCTCCAACAATATTTCAGCATAGTATTGAGAAAACCCGTTGGTAGCATTACAAGACAGTCCTTGTCCAGGAAACCCCGGGGTAAGAGCGATAGAGGGAGTTTAAAGAACTCGCGGAGAAGAGATCTGAGACGGTCGTGAAGGGGATGAAGAAGACACGGAAAGACCTTAAGCTGATGGCACAGGACAGGAAGACTCGGCTTACGTTTGTTAAAGGTCTGTGCTTCTTGCGGAGTTGAGAGGTGAAGAAAAAGAAGCAGAAGAAGAACAAGCACAAGAAGAAAAAGAAAAGGAGGAGGAGGAGAAGAACAAGAACAAGACGTAGAACAACAAGGTGAAGAAGAAGAGCCAGAAGAAGAACAAAAACAAGAAAAAATAAGAAGAAGAACAACAACAATAACAAGAAAAAATAAGAAGAAGACCAAGAAGAAACAATAGGAAGAACAAGAACAACAAAAAGAACTAGAACAAGAACAACAAGAAGAAGAACAAGAACAACAAGAAGAAGAACGAGAACAACAAGAAGAAGAACAAGAACAACAAGAAGAATAACAAGAACAACAAGAAGAAGAACAAGAACAAGAAGAAGAAGAACAAGAACAACAAGAAGAAGAACAAGAACAACAAGAAGAAGAACAAGAACAAGAAGAAGAAGAACAAGAACAACAAGAAGAAGAACAAGAAGAAGAAAAAGAACAAGAACAATAAGAAGAAGAGCAAGAAGAAGAAGAACATGAATAAGAAGCAGAAGATGTCAAATTGTGTTTCCACTTAAACTGTGACCAACAATTTATATATGCTGTAGGGCCTACATAAAATGCTGGTCCATTCTTCTAGTAAAAAATTATTGATTATTTGTCACAAATAACTTTAAAGTAAGTTAAGTATTTTCCATAAGATACACAACGTAGTGGATTTCCTCTTCGAATGTAACCCTTAATAATTTATTGCCGAGTTGTGTGTTTTGTTTTGCGTTTCCACAATGAACGTTCCGCACTATTACCCTCCACAACAATTATAAGACAACATATTGAGGCCCCCCCCCTCCCCCCCCCCCCCCCCCCCCCCCCCCCCCCCCCCCCCCCCCCCCCCCCCCCCATCACAAGCTCCACTCACTGTCTCTCCGCATGTTGAGATTTCACATTAACAAGAATTTCAAATGCTTAACTATCCGCAATGGCGTTACATAAGTTAACCTTCAGCAACCATCGTTTAGCTCGCGCTCATTACAAAACAGATACATCAGTTAAATATGACGATTGTTGGCTCAGTAAACAAGGCGATAATTTCCTGGGTTTTTTTTAATTTATTCACCTTTCTGAGTCAGATATGTTCTTTCCTGGAAGACTAGTTTTAATTGTTGCCTCTGGGTTGTTTTATTATCTCTCATCAGGCATGTCAACATCAATAACATCTTTATCATCATTATCATCTTTAACATCATTATCCTCCTAGCTCCGCACGGAATATACGTTTTCAACAAGTTTGTGCCGTGCCATCTTGTCATGTGCCATCCTGTCAGGGTTACTCCGTGTCTTCTTTATCCCCTTCATTTCTCTCTCTCTCTCTCTCTCTCTCTCTCTCTCTCTCTCTCTCTCTCTCTCTCTCTCTCTCTCTCTCTCTCTCTCTCTCTACACTTCCCTTACCCCTGGGATTCCAGAACAAGGACTCCATTTTGTGTGCAGTTCTCTGCTGTTTACTTCTGGTTTTATTCACTCTGCAGGCGTGAGGCTATTATGAAAGTACCATATTTGCTGTATATACACAAACTGTCATGAATTCTACTGCCCTTTGGAGTTGTTCCACACCCGTAGAGAAACCTTTTCGGCAGTTTTCGCGAAGTTCCGTTGCCTCTGACCGTTCCTTCCGTTCCTTCAGACCCGGTTGCTTTAGTAGGTCATATACTTACGCGGACAGAAGACCTCTTGCGCCAATTTCTACAGCCAAGAATTTTGTTGTGATTCCCTTGTGTCTCAGTTCTATGACCAGGTCATTACAGCTATTGTGAATGCGTCCCATGTCGACACAAGGGTTCTCTGATCAGACAAAAGAACAGATAGGATGTCTGCACCCTCAGCACTGTTCGCACAAGGCGGCTAATAGGACATTAGACATGGGACTGTCAGCTTCATCACGTAAAACAAAAATCCTACAGGAACCACAACTGTAAGAACTTGTGAACGCTTTGTGCAGGCTTCTTGCAAAAGGCCAGCGGCAGTGGTGAGTCCATGCTCCATAGGGAAGGAACAAAAAAGGAAAATAATCATGATTTTGAAAGCATTACCGTAAACCGTGACATTTTTAAGTTGGCGCATTACTAACAGGTCTTAACATTCTTTGTGTTCCTGCTAATTTACATTGTTCCAAACGTGAATCTTGTTACTTTGATATATATACTGTTCAAAAAAAGAAACGCAACTTTTTTGGTGTTACTTTTATAAAAGATATTCGCTGATTGGACATCAGTCAACCTATCGACTGTGTCCCCCTGGTCATTAACTTCTCGTGGTTACCTGAATTGTACTCACCTCATGATTCGTGAGGTCATGAAAGAGGTCAAGGTCAAAACAACATTTTTGACAATAACTCGTGACAGGTTCATGAGAATCCCGTGAAACTTACTGAACACAAAACTCTCTGACCATATTATTGAATGCCTATAAAAGATTGACGCTCCTCGAATAAATTCAGTTGAAAATTCAATGCGCAAGCATGGATTTGAGACTTTAGCTGCAGTAGCATAGGTTTGGATTTACTTGTCCTTTCTACTCGGATTTCTCGTGCTGATTTTTGTGCGAGTGTGTGTGTTTTCTTTCCTAGTGGATATTGGTTTAGACAAATAACAATCCAACATGGAAATTCCAGAAATTACTCTAAATATGGATGAGGCTTTTGAGGGTGGTTTACTCCACAGACCTGGTACGCTGGTGTTAACAACCTCCGGTCCACAGGCAGCAAGGGCGTCGTACTCTTTTATTTCAAGTATTTTGACTGGACCAGCAGGAGTTGGCCCAAGAGGCATCGCAGCCCTTTATCGCTTTGCTGACCCCTTAAAGTGGTACGCGACTTTAACCACTTCGGCGCATATCACCCACTATAAGAATTTACATGGCAAAAAGTTCGAGTGGGACAACCCAAAAATGTCCATCATCATTGAACACCAAGAAAAGGAGAAAGCAAAGGGTGTGTTGAACTGGCTACCCCCAACGATTAAAAAAGAAGCAGTACTTTCAATCGTTGCCTCTATCACGGGGGATAAAGAGGCCGCGGCCTTTCAAATTCAAAATGCGTCAGATAAGTGGGCTTTTCTGTATAACCCAACAAGAGACATTCCCCATTATATAAACATGAAATTACAATCACAAGGCCAGGAGAAAAACCTGAAAGTCTTCGTCACTATCCCAGGTCGACGCACACCATGTGCGATGTGTGGACAAGATAATCACTGGGTTAACCAATGCCCCCGGAAAAAAAACCCAGGTAGCGACTCTCAATGCAGCTCCGGTCAAGGAACAAACTACAGAACAGGTACAACCTGTACCACCGACACAGGAGACCCAAACAACCATCCTGCCAGTTGTCAACAACTCTTCAGAAAACATAAATAACGTTATGTTGTCAGAATCGGATTCTGAAAGCAATACCAATGACAGGTTCACATTATTTGTCAACAAGAGAAAACAAAACAAAAAGAAAACTACACAGACGAAAATCAGGAGAACAACACAGCCATCTCCTCAACCCACGCCAGGGACCAGCATAAGTCACCCCAGCATACAGAAAGAAAAGAATAGTTCAAGTGATTCGGCTCCAGACACGCCTTTCAAGCATTACACCTCCCCTCCCTGGGCTACCCTCACAGCTGAAGAAGGTTACTACGACCCAAATTGTGATGAAACTGCCTTAAGGATGGATGACAACGAAAACGCACTTATACAAACTCAGACTTTTTGAAACATACAAAATGAACTCCCACTTAAGAACGTGGTGTGGTAAAGGGACGATGCGAACGGACAGAAAGGGAACTCGTGAATATTTAAAAACATTACTGATCTATCTTTATACATTCACAATTCCCTCTTGGGCACACTCAAGTTGTGTAGATATAAGTATGAATAGATACATAGTTAAATATATAAGCACAGGTGTATATGCAAGTGTCTGTATGGATTTCATGAAGGTAATGTTTGTTTTTCATACCCTTATAACTTCGAAACTGTGTATTATACTATGTACTAGAGAATTCGGTTTAAATAAACACAACAAAATTAATTCTTCCCAACAATGACAAGCATTCTAACCGTTATGACCCTCAATGTGAGAGGTCTCGCAAATAAGACAGATAAAATTGTAGCCCTAATACAAACATACAAACCAGACTTTGTTTTTCTACAAGAAACCCTTGTAAATGATGAATCACGTGCAAACCGCATCACAACAATCCTAGGTTTACGAGATACACATTTTAGCCTAGGAACATCACACACAGGAGTAGCTATCTTACAGACTTCAGATCAATGGGAAATAACACATAAAAATAAAGATAGAGAAGGTAGATTTGCAATAATACAAATAAGAAATTCAAACGATCACACAGATACACACACATTAATAAACGTTTATGCCCCAGCAGTCAGGACACGACAATTTCACTTCTACCAAACACTATCTGATACGGTAACTCAACATTATAAAGGAAATCGAGTCATAATAGGAGGAGATTTTAACATAGTATTACATGAAATGGATAGAGTAGGAGCGAAAATACAGTCAAGGAACAAAGAAAGAAAGACAGAACATAACAAATAGACATACTACAAGACATCTTAGAGGAACTCGACTTATCAGACGCATACAGGAAAAAATACCCAAAAGGAACAGAAACAACATACACAGATAGAACACGCCCCTTTGGAAGTTCTTCGAGGCTGGACAGATTTTATATACATAGTAGTTATACCATTAATAAAATAAGAAATATAAATCATACTACCAACTTTTCGGATCACAAAGCAGTCCTTCAAACGGTCAACGGAAAAGAACATATAAACCTTACGAAAAGATCTCCCCACTGGAAGTTTAACAATTCACTATTACAAAATGAATTTTATGTTAAAACTGTGGCAAAACTCATTCAAGACTACGACAGTAATGTACCAACAGAAAACATAACACAATACTGGGATTTGCTAAAAGGAACAATCAAAGAAGTAACACAGTCTATTGCAACGTTCATACAAAAAAGTATTAAAAAACAAAAACAGATGCTAGAAAAAGCACTATTTCTAACTGAAAAGTTAGACAGAAACGCCCCACAAATTTTTTCACTACAAGAAGAAATAACAAAGTATGACCAATACACATTTAACGGGGCTCAAGTAAGAACCAGACCATACGTCCCAATACAAGAGACACCGAGTAAACAATTTCTAGCAATAGAACAAAATATACAAAAAAGCAGACAAATACACAAAATTGCTGATAAAGAAAACAAAGAATTAACAACCACCCCGGAAATAACCCAAGCCTTTCACGAGTTTTATTCGCAATTATACACTCAGGACCCTATACAGTCACCAACAGAACAATTCTCCCCAGCCTACAGCTCACGGTTGAATGACTACGAGAAAAACATTATGGATGAGCCTCTCACAATAAACAACCTACAGTCCGCCTTAAACACACTACAAAAACAAAAAACCCCTGGTCCTGACGGTCTATCAGTGGAATTCTACTTGAAATTTTTTCACCTACTCGGACCTCTCCTTTTAAAAACACTTCACGAAGCTTTTAAGAAAGAAGAACTCCCCGCTAGTTTAAACCAGTCCTACATAACATTAATACACAAAGTAAGTACAGACAAGAAATACATGCAAAATTACAGACCAATCTCTCTCCTTAATACAGATTACAAAATTCTTGCCAAAGCCTTAACATTAAAACTACAACCCTTTATGCATAACCTCATCCATCAGGATCAACAATGTGGAGTTAAAAACAGAAACGTAAACAAACATACACATTTCATTCGGGATATCATTCAATACACGCATGACAAAAACACACCTGCAGCAATAATGTCCATAGATCAAGAAAAAGCCTTTGATAGGGTTTCACATGCCTTCTTGCACAAAATTTTACAAGAAAATAATTTCGGCCAGTATTTCAGATCTTGGATAAAAATCATATACAAAGCACCGGAAAGCAGATTGCTGATAAATCACAATATATCTGAAACAATTCCTCTCACTCGATCAGTCAGACAAGGTTGCCCAATGTCTCCTTTACTATATGTACTTGTGTTGGAACCTTTATTAGAGAGCATCAGGAAAAATACAAGTATTAAAGGCGTCCATGTGCCAGGTATAGGTGAAAAGAAACTAATAGCATACGCGGATGACACAATCTTCTTCCCCTCAAGCAGATTATCAATAAAAAACATTTTAGATACTTTCGATACATTTAGCATAACTAGCGGTTCAAAAATCAACATTAAAAAATCACAAATAATGGGCATAGGACATTGGGCTAACAAAACAGACTTTCCCCTACAGCTAACACAAACTAACAACATGAAAGTATATGGAGTAAATTTCATGTCTATACCATATAAAACAAACAAAGAAATGTGGAAAAACGTAATCTTAAAAACTGAAAAGAAATTAGAATGTTACAAATATAAAAACGCTACAATATTCGGTAGGGGCATCATAGTAAACACATATGTTATTCCAAAGCTACTATATATATCCAATATTTTTAACCCTCCAAAAAGAACTCTAATAAAAATAAATTCTTTAATCAGACATTTCATTTTCCGTCACACAATACATAACATAAAACATAAAACATTAATACAGAACAAAGCAAGAGGAGGAATATCCCTACAAGATATATCCACCAAAATTCAAGCTATGAGAATCAAATTTATAAGTAGTATAATAAATGAACCACAGGGATATCCTTTAGCACACTACTATGTTGGACTACCATTAGCAAAAATTATGTAAATTTAACAATACAGCACCGCACCATTCCGGAGTCTTACCTAATTTCTATAAACAATGCGTCGCATGCATACAAGGAAAAGAAAAAACAATACACCGAACAACTAAAGAGATATATCAAGATTTAGTGTTAGCACAGGAACCTCCGCTTTACCAAAGAATAAAAAGAGGATATAAATATGGTATATCAGACTACTCGCAGGTTTTCTTTCAGTTACATAAAACAAACACATCACCAAGGGTAAAAGAAATAACTTATAGATTATTATTTAATTCAACACCAATCATGTATAGAGAAAAGAAAAAAATCACAGTACGAATAAAATGTAAACTCTGTAGATTAAACTTCATGGAGACAGAGGAACACATTTTCTTTTATTGCGACACAGTGACACAAACTGTGAACACTTTGAAACAGATATTACAAAAGTATGCAACAACAGAAGTAGATATGTATAAAGCAGTTATGCTCTGCATCCTTCCAAGGATGACTCCACACATTGAATTACATTTACAAACATTTCTAGCAGAATATAGACATCTGGCATGGATGTGTAGAAATAAAGCCCTCTACGAGCAAAGGGTCTTTAATGCAAAACTGTTTCTACATATTTTCACCCAGAAAACAAAGCATTTAACCCAGCTGACGTAATCTTCAAAAAAAAAAGACAAACACTATACTTTTTTTGCATATACTGCAATTGTATTTTAAGGGAAATGTATAAGTAGTGTACGTGTTAAAAAAAAAAACGGAAAGTAATTTCAACCCAGAATTGACTGTACATATGTTAAAAATGATAGCCATTTTTGGCTTTATGGGTGAAATTTCCAATGTGTTTGTGAGCGAGTTTATATGGAAACTTTCTTTTAAGTGGGCCAGTGAGTGCGAGTACGAGTGAGTGGTTATATGTACTATAAAATTGTACTGGTTTTTAGTTTTAATTGAAAAAGAAATATAAATTAGGAATAAAACAGAACGAATGTATGTATGTGTGTGTACGTATATATCGGTATATAGGTGCAGATTCCAGGCTTCTTCTCTTCTTCAGTTTCCTTCTTAAATGCTTTGGCTCTTTTCGGAGTGTCTAATCAGTAGTTTCAAGTGTACATGTAAAATACAAGGAACTATATAGGATTTTACTTAGCTCTAAACCAATTCAAATTTTCTTTCTTCTTTAAAATTAAATCAACTTTTTTTTATTCCACTTTACTCTTTAAGCCTATATAAAATCTATATTACTTAATATCTTAATTTGTTTTTCTAAGTATTTGTTTTTTTTCAGTTATTCTTTTATTTTTTTTTTACTTGTAACTTGTGTAAGTACATAATGGAAGTGTGAGTGCACACGAGGTTTCATATGTAACAAGCAATGCTTTTGTTTTTTTTGCATTTCTTTTGTACTTCATGCAAAATGTACCTTTATTGTAAAGTGGAAAGAAAGATAAATAAAAAAAAAAAAATAAAAAAAAAAATAAAAAAAAAAAAAAAAAAAAAAAAAAAAAAAAAAAAAAAAAAAAAATACAGAACAACGACTCATCATCATTGGACGTTTACAGACTGGACAGTCACAAAGTGTAGTGGCCAGACAATTTAATGTGGTTAGAAGCACCATTAGTCGCCTTTGGAGACGATTTCAAGAAACTGGCTCAGTGGCAAACCGGCCGCGCAGTGGAAGACCCAGAGTCACAACTCCTGCCGAAGACCGCTTCATACGGCTGCATCACCTCAGGAATCGACTTGCATCTGCGTCCTCCACAGTCCAATCAATGTCAGCAGCTCGTCGAATTTCAGATTAAACGGTCAGGAACCGGCTGCGCGACTCTGGTCTTTGGGCTAGAAGATCCTACAGAGGTCCTGTTCTTACGGACCGGCATCGCCAGAACCGACTGCAGTGGGCAAACCAGCATCGTCAATGGACCGTTGGGAATGACTGGAGACGGGTTTGGTTTAGTGATGAATCATTTTTTGTGCTCCAGCGACACGATAGACGGAGAAGAGTTTACCGCAGAGTCCATGAGCGCTACGCCCAGAACAGCGTTGATGAGGCTCCTCCACATGGTGGTGGAGGTGTACTGATGTGGGGGGCGATCAACTTCATGGGAAGAAGTGACCTGGTGCAAATTGAAGGACGCCTAAATGCCCAACGATACGTCGCTGAAATTCATCGTCCTCACGTCCTTCCACTTCTAGCTGCACGAGGGTCGATTTTTCAGCAGGATAACGCTCGACCTCATGTGGCACAACTCACCACCCAGTTCCTCGCTGACAACAACGTCCAGACCATTCCGTGGCCTGCCATGTCATCAGACATGAACCCCATAAAACACTTATGGGATGAACTCGACAGAAGACTCCGCCAGCGAGACGTGGCTCCAGCCAATCTCCGACAGTTGTCTCTTGCACTGCGGGAAGAGTGGGCAGCCATCCCACAACAACAGATCCAACGGCTAATCGGATCCATGTCAAGGAGATGTCGTTCTGTGATAGAGGCCAGAGGAGGCCATATGATAGGAAACTCTTTACAGAGCGATACAACAGGAAGCAATCTGATCATCAGAAGAAGTCCCCCCGTCCGACAAGTATTTCGGCCCTATATACTCCTTTACACTCTAAGGGGGGCGGGCCCACTTGGGTCATGACTCCCAAGCGTCTCAGCTTCCTGTTGTCTTGCATCGAAAATGAACCCATTTCACTTATGGCAGCAACTTTAAATTCCACAACTCCGCCAGCCGTGGAGGCAATTGTGAAAGTAACAAAGAGAAGACAAATTATTCCGTTCGTTCCGTCGCACACACTGAGACACCAGCGCGAAGTCAACGAGTCGCCACTGCGCGTTCCCCACTGGACTATTGATACTGACACCCCTTATAGTATACACCGCTTGTCGCCCCTGAGTCGCAGCCCGTTCACTAGTCCACCACAAACCTCAGCGTATTGTGGACTTAGAAAAATTCCTGGTGTTTTCTGTACCGCAGCGTTTATTGTTACGATCTCCATTCCCCATTGCGGTTGTTCCACAGCCAGCCTGATGCCTTTTCGGCAGTTTCACTAAGCCTCTTCAGGGCCCTTGTTCTCGACTGTCCCCTCAGCCCCAACAGTTTCAATAGATCATACACTGATGCAGCCACAAGCCCTCTTGCGCCCACTTCAACAGCCATGACCCTTGCAGTGAACCCATCGTGTCTCAGATCCGCGGCCAGATCACTATACTTGGCCGCTTTGAACGAATGTTGCTCATCTAATCTGGATTCAAATGGCACGGTCAGTTCAATCAGTATGACCTGAAGCGTTGCTGCAGAATGAAGCACTATATCCGGCCGTCTCCGCGATTTTCGGATACTCTCTGGATATGCCCCTCGTCCAGGTAGGTCTACCGCCATCTCCCAATCATTTGCACAATCAAGAAGAGATGGTAAACTGCTACCAGGTTTATTCGGTTTGGGGTGTGCTGACTTTCCTGCCCTCAGAAAGTATGTGTTTGCGGTGTCTGGCCGGACTTTGCTATTCGCCTTCATTCTTGCCAGATCTATTGTCGCAGCAAGCTCATTTAGCACTTTGTTATGGCGCCAAGTGTATCGCCCTTGCCCTAATGACACCTTACACGCTGAGAGCAAGTGTTCAAGTGTCTGCCTCCCCTGGCACAGGGGGCACTGCTCATCATCCGACTTTCCCCATTTCACAAGGTTGGTGGCCGATGGCAGCAGGTCATACAGTGATCTGACAACAAAGCTGAGCCTAAGAGGTGCCATATGCCATATATCATTCCATGTCAAGGACCTCTGCAGGGCTCCTTCCCATGTAGTCCATTGGCCTTGTTGGACCTGCTGCACTGCTTTTTGCAACCTCTTATCATTCTCAGCTTCTCGTATCTCCTGAACTACCATGTCTCTGCGCTCCCTGCTTGATGCCTTGGACCACCAGCGGATGTCTCCATGACCAAATCCCCGTCTATTCGTTTGTGTGTATCCGATTACCTCCCTCAGTTTGAGTGACTCTTGGGCAGCATCAACAGCTTCTTCCACTTTCCACTTCCTTCCCGTTTTCAGTGTGGGCTGAATGGACTTAACCACGTCATCAGCTGACTCGCGTAGCATCATTGCAAGCCTTGCCTTTCCAACTTTGTACTCTTCAACAACTGACTTGAAAGGAAGCAGAAGTTTTGACTTTTTGCAGTACAGTGCTACATCTGACAGACCTGGTGGTACTCCTAGCCATTTTCTCATGAACTTGTTGACCTTCTGCTCTATGGCTTCCACTGTACTTGTGCTTATTTCATATATAAGCAGTGGCCACAGCAACTTTGGTATCAACATGAACTGGAGGCACCACAGTTTGAACTTCCCCAGGAGTCTGCTTTGGTCTATGATCTGTAGCCCTCTGTCTGCCATTTCTATTGTCTGTTGCACTGCCTTTGAGTCTTTTAATGAGGCATCGTACACCCTGCCAAGACTTTTAACAGGTTCCTCAATGACAGTAGGGATTCTTTGGTTGGAAACCGTAAATATATGACCTCTGCTATCTTCCCTTTCCTGACTGATAGGCTTCTCGACTTCTTGGGTTTGAAGCTCATTCTGCACCAGCTGACTAGTTCATCCAGGCGTGCTAACATCCTCCGGGCCTGATGTTCATCTGATGTCAGAATTGTTGTGTCATCCATGAATGCTTTGAGCGGTGGCATGAGACACATTCCACCGAGCTTTGGACCTATAGGCATTCCTTCAGCCGCATTGAGGATTACCTGCATAGCCATCACGAATAGTATCGGAGAGATGGTACATCCCATCGCAATTCCAACTTCAAGGCCAATCCACTTCGTTGTGTACTCTCTGGTTGAAAATCTGACAGCAAACCTTGCGAAATACAGCTTCAGCATTGCTGCAATCTCTTGTGGAACATGATACATTTCTAGGGCCTGCCACAACATCTGGTGTGGAACGGATCCATAAGCATTCGCTAAATCCAACCAGATTACATGGAGGTTTGTTCTGTCAGACTTTGCCTTTTGGATTGCTTCCCATATCATTGTGGCATGCTCTAGACATCCTGGTGTACCTGGGATACCTCCTTTCTGAATGGTAGTGTCAATGTACCCATTTGCCAGGAGGTATGTAGTGAGTCTTTTCGCCATCACTGAGAAGAATATCTTCCCTTCCACATTGAGTAGTGAGATTGGCCTGAACTGACTGATGTCTGTGGAATTTTGCTCCTTCGGGATGTAGACTCCGTTCGCCTTTCTCCATTCCTTGCTTACAAGCTGGGTTTTCCACGCACTCTTCAGTAAACGAAGCAGTCGTTTGAGCACCTCAGGGCATCTCTTATACACCACATATGGAACACCATTAGGACCTGGAGCTGACTTGCATCGAGCTTTCTGGACAATGCTTTCTACCTCTTGCACCGTTGGGGGCTTGGTGTTAAATTCAGCTCCTGGCTTACTCGGCCATTTAAGGCCTGCCATGCTGCTGAGCGGCTCATCTTTGCGACCATCTGAATATGTCATTCCAAGGTGTTCTTCCAGGTCTTCTTTCCTGATGTTTAGCGTACCCGACCGAGGCTGCTCAAACAGTTCTTTGGCAAACTTGAAGGGCTCCCTGAAGAATCTTTCCCTATCCATTCGAGTCTTCCTTTTCTTCCTGCACAACCTTTCTGCTCTACAAAGGGCATTATGTTGGCCTTTCAGGTGCTCCCAAACCTGTCGTAACCCTTCCTTCTCTGCGGCAACTGTGTTTTTGAACAGTTTTCGGGCATGCTTCTTCTGTTTTCTGATTTCTTCTATTTTTCACTTTACTGAAACGGAGGCCTCAGTCGCAAAGAATAAATGTCCAAACCAATCGCAAAGAATAAATGTCCAAACCAAATTTAACGAACATCATTTCATTGTTAAAGTCTGAAAGTTTCTTCATGCCAAGATTGAAACATTAATTCCGTAAAATAAAATTTTGGTACACGTTTGAAATTTGGTGTCTATTACCACTGCAATAATGTTGCGTGTCTTTTTTTGAACAATATATATATATATATATATATATATATATATATATATATATATATATATATATATATATATATATATATATATATATATATATATATATATATATATATATATATATATATACACTTATATTTACATTTCACACTCTGTTCCTGGATTATACAGGTGGTGCGTTTTTAATGTGCTTCAGTGTATATATATATATATATATATATATATATATATATATATATATATATATATATATATATATATATATATATATATATATATATATATATATTAATATATATATATATATATATATATATATATATATATATATATATATATATATATATATATATATATATATATATATATATATATATATATATATATATATATATACATACTCTGAAGCACATTAAAAACGCACCACCTGTATAATCCAGGAACAGAGTGTGAAATGTAAATATAAGTGTTTACATGTTTACATATTTGGAATCTTTATTCATTTTCCTATGAATTCATGCTGGTCATTAATTTGTACATTTGATTGTTATGAAATTCATTGCATTCTGTGTAGGCAAGGGAGAAAACCAAAAATGCAAACAATAAAACAATTCATTCACACTATCCTCAGTATCTGGTATGTCCACCGTGTGCTTGCAAACAAGCTTGGCAGCGGCTCCGCATGGAACGCACAAGTCTCTGAAGGAAATTCCGGGGAATCAAGTCTCATTCACGTGTAAGAGCAGCTTCGAGCTGTTGCAGATTAGCTGGAGAACCTTGCCTGTAGACTCTGTGTCCAAGCTCGTCCCACAGATGTTCTATAGGGGACATGTCTGGTGATAGGGTAGGCCAATCAATCGTCACAATGTCCTGCTGCTGTAGATATTGATGCGTAATGCATGCGGTGTGCGCACGTCCGTTATCCTGCTGGAGAAGCTGCAAGTCTGGATAATTTGTGAACGCAGGAGCAACCAATACATCCAGAACCTCATCTCGATATGTCACAGCATTAACATTTCCACGGAAGACGTGAAGAGGCAAGCGATGGTGAAAACTGAATCCTCCCCAAATGTGAATACTGCCACCTCCAAATCGGTTGTGCTGACGAACACAGCAATCTGCAAAGCGCTGTCCACACCGTCGCCAAATCCGCATACGTCCATCAGCAAAGGATATGTTGAATCTGCTCTCGTCTGTGAATAGGATAGCATTCCACTGCAGTCTAGTCCATCTGACATGTTGCTCTGCCCATTGCAGGCGCTGCTGACGATGTCTGTGAGTCAAGTTTGGCCCAACATAAGGTCGTTTTGCAGTAAGGCCTGTATCTCTGAGTCGTCTTATGACTGTCATTCGAGAGACTTGCCCACGTCTACCCACTATTGCTCTTGCTGTTTGACTTGCCGGGAGAGAACGATTCCTTAGGTGACTCAGCACAATATGACGATCTTGCGCAGGGGTAGTAACTCGTGGTTGGCCACTCCGAAGTCTATCCCGGGCACTGCCAGTGGTTCAATAACGTTCATTGAGACGTACAATAGCGCTGTGGTGGCAATTCATCCTTCTGGCAATGGCCCGCGAGCTCATTCCGGTCTCCATCATACCAATGGCTCGTTGGCGGTCGTTTTCAGATAGTCGTGGCATTTCAAGCACATGTACTGGGTGTTTTGTCTCAACGGCCTTTTTATATCGAGTATACTGCCACAACGCGTACACATTTTCAGGGTCATAGCTGTTGGGAATCGTGTTGCACGTGTAACTTTCATAGTTTTCATGTAGTCTGTACACAAACCCGTGGGTTGAATCATGCAATTTCCATTCCAGCAGCCATTCGCTCTCTACCTCATGACAAACACGGGGAAAATCCATTACCACACTTTTTTTTGACAGCTTCTCGGCATCAGTATATATAATAGTGGTGCGTTTTTAATGTGCTTCAGTATATACGAGGGGCGTTCAGAAAGTAATGCACCACATCATTTTTCTCAGCTAATAATGAAGATAGAAGCATGAAATTTTGCACAAATCAAATATGGCATGTGCCAATTGTGTGCACCAAATTGCACTGCAACCGGCCAAATAATACGGCTGCCCTAAACCGTTGAAATGGAGCGTGTTAGCAACTTGCGTTATAAGCAGCGAATTGTGATAGAATTTCTCGTTGCAGAGAAGGAAACTGTTGTGAACATTCACAAGCGTCTATGTGATGTTTATGGAAGTTTTGCAGTCGACAGGAGTACAGTCAGTCGCTGGGTTCAGAGAATCAAAGAATCAGGAAGTGGAGATACGGAGCTGCTTGATCGGCCGCGCTGTAGACATCCTGCCACAGCCACCAACGCAGAAATGTTGAAATGCGCTGAGGGCATTATTCTTACTGATAGGCGAATCACTACTCAACAATTGGACTTACAGCTGTCAGTCAGCATTGGTAGTGCAAATGCAGTTACAAAAACTCTCGGATTTTCTAAGGTTTGCGCAAGATTGGTTCCTCGAAGTCTCACAAATGACCACCGACTGCAAAGGAAAGCAATTTCTTCTGAATTGTTGGAGCGTTTCAATGCTGATGGAGAGAACTTTTTGGCTAAGATCGTTACAGGTGACGAAACCTGGGCACATCATTTTGAACCTGAGACAAAAAGGCAGTCAATGGAGTGGCATCATCCGCAATCACCACGAAGAAAGAAATTCAAGACAATTCCTTCAGCTGGAAAGCTCATGATCACTGTCTTTTGGGACATTGAAGGTGTGATTCTTGTGGACGGTATGCCAAGAGGAGAGACAATCAATTCGCAAGCTTACATTAAGACATTGAAAAAACTCAATCAACGTTTTCGAAGAGTTCGGCCGCACAAGAATCCAGCAGACCTGCTTCTCCTTCACGACAATGCGCGACCTCACACAAGTCTGGCAACACGGAAAGCAATCACCAAATTGGGTTGGACTGTACTACCCCATCCACCCTATAGTCCCGATTTGGCACCCTCTGATTTTCATCTATTTGGTCCACTTAAAGATTCACCCCGTGGGACAAGGTTTGAAGATGATGAAGGAGTGATTCATGCAGCGAAGAAATGGCTACATGATCAAGACAAATTCTGGTACGGGCTAGGAATACATGCACTTGTTTCGCGCTGGCATAAAGCCGTACAAGTTGATGGGGATTATGTTGATTAATACCGATGTTTACATGACATATCCATGTATATTGTGTATAAATTTCATGCTTTTTTAATAAACAGCTGCTGAGAAAAACGATGTGGTGCATTACTCTCTGAACGCCCCTCGTATATATATATATATATATATATATATATATATATATATATATATATATATATATATATATATATATATATATATATATATATATATATATATATATATATATATATATATATATATATATGGTGTTTTAAATTATGTATACACACTTCAAGTGCATATAACGCACATATAACTAAACATAAAATTTTGCAGGAATACTGGGGAGTAATGCTAGATGCAAATGAATAATGAAATTAGATTATTACTCGTGAAGTTTTTATTTGTTGATAGAAGGTTGTGGCTCATCTCATAACCGCGTACAGTGAGGGAGGGACATAAGACACCAAATTAAAACTGTATGTTTCACGCTTCATTTAATAACAATACAGAATGACAGTCAGGTGTTCATCGCTGTGAACAATGCATTGTTGCAGGTCGTCGACACTTTGAATATTTGTGACTTTAAATCTATTAATTGAGTTGTCAGCATTAAAACTGTGTACATCATTTTGAAACACCATATATATATTTACAATTTAAATTGATGGTGTAATAAAATAAAGCTGTCGTATTATTTTTAGAAATGTCGAATACAACATTTATGATTTTAAAAATAAGAGCTCTTAAATATTATAAGGTAAAGGTAGTTCTTTAGCAGATATTGGCGTAAGGGAGTGTGAAGTGTTAGAGACGTCACCATACAAGGCCCAGCTTTATAAGGTGGGGTGACCAGATCCTTTCCTTGCTGCCTTTGCCATACTTAACTCAAGAACAGAGTCAGGTACATATTTACAGCTGGATTTACAGCGTCGCGCTTCCAGGTTTCGTTCTCGGAACCCAGTAACGTTGTCGCAAAAGGTAAGCGTTATAACCATTTAGCCAGTCGGACGTGCATATAAAGTTGACCTACTTAAAACCTGTGTCGGGAACCCAGCATTGCACGCTTAGCACGAAGGAGTCACTCGAGCCCCCAGACGTAACATGGCTTTTACCTGGCTGCATGCAGCATCGATCTCACTATGGACCTATGATAGGCAGGGGAAGCTGAGACGTGGCTCTTTGTAGGACGTAAAAATTTCTTGGGAGAGCCCAGAACCAGAGTACAAAATTTGAGCTCTGCATATTCGGAGAGCTCCCTTGGATGGCGGGGAATGCACAGAATACCACGCGCTTCTCCCTCCTGGTTTGAGATCAGGTGTGATGATCCTTTAAATGCAAGCCAAGTTTGAGATACTGGAGCTCATGACTTCAACTCGACACGTTTCGGAATGACAGAAAAGCCACAGGAAAAGCCTAGATCTACAGTGTAGATAATACCAAAGGGTCGTCAACTTGATAATGACTGCAAGAAAGCGAGAAGCTCAGCAGCCTTAGTTAAACTTAGTTATACAACAACAAGAACAACGGTGTTATAAATCGCAGTGCTTCTTAATGTTCGTTACCACAGCACGGCTTTATTCCATCTCTGAGAAAAATACGTTCAACGTTTTTGTGTTACTAGTTGAAAAGAAGAATTATCACATTAAAATGAGATTTGGAATGATGATTAAAACTGTTAACTGTAAGATCTTGTGTAGGATGATAGATTAAACTGTTATGTCGATATGTGACCTTAGGTATATTGTGGCCAACAGTAGATTAAAGCAGTTTTAAGGCAGAATAAAGCAGTATTAATTGGGGTCGGAGTGGCTCAGAAGTATGGCGTCCGCCTCGTATTTAAGAGGAACCAGGTTCGAATCAGTGGTCCTTATTACGTCATACTCCCCCCTGGTCTCATGGGTAGCGAGATCGGATGCCTAGCCTTCTCGGAAAAGGGCGAAAAAATAGGAGGCCCGTGTGCAAGTTGCGCACGTTAAAAATCCCACGGCAGTTGGAAATCGTAAAGAGTAGGCTTATCAGGCCGATGCCCTGGCAAAATTTAAAAATTATGAAACCTACGCACCACAACAAATATTTATGGAATGTGTGATTACCATAAACACACATTGGGATTCTCGCCGGTGCTACGGAGTTCGTGCACTGCGCTGAGATCCTCCTTGTGTGATCTAAGGGAGGAGATCGGAGCACTGATGGCGTTGTCCGTGTGCACTGAAAATGGTCCTTAAAAACGAAGCCAAACCAAAGCAGTGTTAAGGCGACGTTCTGCTAGAAATACGGTTTAGAAAGAAAAAAACAGGAGGAACTTTGAAATTTAAGAATTTTTATATGAACTCGAACTGAGATCACATTGGAAGATCTGGAATATGCAGATGACATTGCACTACTAGCACATTCACATCAACACATCCAGGAAAAAACGGATAGGCTTAATAAGTATAGCCAGCAGGTGGGCTTGAACATCAATTTAAAGAAGTCAGAGGTCATGACGCTCAATGTGAGCAACCCTGAGCCCATATCAGTAAGGAATCAGCAACTGGTACAGACAGACACCTTCACATACCTAGGATGCATAGTAACACCAGACGGCGGGGCAGGCAAAGACATCAACATCAGAATGAATAAAGCAAGAACAGCCTTTTTTAGCCTAAACAACATCTGGAAGTCCTCTCAATACAACACAAGCACAAAATTAAAATTATATCAGAGCTGTGTGCTTTCTGTGCTTCTCTGTTGTGCAGAATGCTGGAGAGTTACAGAGAAGGAAATGTCGAAATTGTCCTCTTTTCATACAACATGCCTAAGAAAAATTCACCGCATCTTTTGGCCGAATATCATCACCAACCAAGATCTGCTTACTCGGAGCAAGCAGGAGGACATGCAACACCATCATAGCTGGCAGACGCTGGAGCTGGGTTGGCCATGTCCTCAGAAGAGACCCCGATGCCATCACAAGAACAGCTATGCTTTGGACCCCTGAAGGATAACGAAAGAGAAGCCGACCAAAAACAACCTAGCGGAGGACTGTGGAGGCTGAGATGCAAAGAATGAACCAGAGTTGGGGCACTGTACGAAGGATGGCCACCGATCGAGCAAAGTGGAATCAGTTTGTTGTTGCCCTACAAGACGCCACTAGGCGTGATGGCCACTGACTGCTTTGACGGTCGGTGGTTAAGGATCAAAGAAGAAGAAGAGAACTGAGATGGTTTGGCCATGTCTGCAGAATGGGAGATCGGCTACCACGGCAAGCATGGGAAACTAAGAGCCAGGGATCCAGACCTCCAGGACGACCCAAAGTCCGCTGGGAGGACAACATTAGACAATCTTTGAAGGACCGAGTACTAGAATGGAACCAAGCCAGGAGGAAGACAGCCGATAGAATAGTATGGCGCTCTCTCTTACAAACCTCTACACCTCACGGTAGAAGAAGAACGACTAAGTAAGTAAGTAAGTATATGAACTCGACAACTGTTCCGGTTCTGAAAAAAAATGGTTATGTTTCAAATGGTTTATCCTGTTTCTGACGATTCGAAGCCACCCACATCTGTAGTAGAACCAACACGTACCTCAGTGCAGATGAAGAACTTCTTAAGGTTTCTGTTTATCAGGTGCTGTAGATAGAAATGTTTTAGACGGTTATATTGTCGGTTGGTGGTCACGTCGTATTGCCATCCCATGATGTCCATAATCATTTTTTTGTGTGGGTGTCCCTTATCGTTAATAGTGATGTTCCCCGTCGTTATTGTTGATGTTCCCCATCGTTAATTTTGATGTTCTCATTTTTATGTTCCCCATCGTTAATTTTGATGTTCCCCATCGTTAATGTTAATGTGCCCCATTGTTTATATTGGTGTACCTCATTGTGAATATCGGTATTCCTCATCGTTTATGATGGTGTTCCCCATTGTTTATGTTGATGTTCCCCATTGTTTATGTCGCTGTTTATCATTGTTAATATTGGTGTTCTTCGTTGTTAATGTTGGTGTTTCCCATCGTTAATGTTGATGTTCCCCATAGTTTATCTTGATGTTCCTCATTGTTTGTATTGGTGTCCCTCATTGTTTATGTTGGTGTCACAGTTATTTTTGTTGATGTCTCCCAGTGTTTATGTCAGTTCGCTCTATTAAGATGCGTCCAGTTGAACTAATTCTTTACATGTTAGCGTTCTTCCTAAATTTTTTTAACTGTGCTGTTTTTCATCCTCTTTTTAATATTAAAAAGTGCACGCGTTCGTCTTTGATAATGAACTGCCATTGTTCTATTTCTATATGGAAATTTGTGTTCTGTGTCCTAATTTTTTCATAAACATTCCTTTTTTTTTGACAGTCTTGATTGTAAATGCATGTCTGGGTGCTCTGTTTTCTCGCACAAACATTGGTATTCTCATGACCTGCTTACATAAGGACAATGGTATTTTGATGGGATGATGTTAGTTACCAATGTTTAAATTTCTCTGTTTTGTTTATTTAGGAGATACGGTGTTTCTTCTTGATTGTATTATAATTCTTTCTCATGTCGTATTTGTTCTGTTCTGCTTTTTCTTTTGTCTCCTGTTACCATTTATTTGTTCAAGTCATCTTTATTTATCCCTTTGTCTTGTATTTACGTTTCTTATTCTGTCGTATCTCATAAGGTAGTTATGAAGTTATGAACAGTATTGCATAGAAATCGTCTTAATTTGTCATTACAGGAGTTAAAAATCAAATTTCGGTTTTAGCTTCTATGTGGACTCAGGACAGTCTCTCGTGATCTTACGTGTATGTCTGTCTACTGTTTGTTTCGTATAAACCGGTCGTTCTCGTGTATGTTTGAATATCCGAACTATTTGATTAGAACTCCTGTATGGTCCAGGCTGGAAAAAAAAGAGCTGTTGCTCCCTCAGGTTCGTAACTAGTAACGAATGGGATATGGGACATGGGTCTGGCAACCTCAACATATGAAACGTATTGCTACGAAATCCATCATTGCACGTATAAAGAAGTGCTTTGGCGCAGGGTTCCCATAGGACTAACTTTATTTCTGTTGTCAGCGATCATAAGAGGTGTACAAGCAGACAGAATAATATGAAATGGTACGGTAAGATCACCAATGTGGAACTGATGGCAAGACTAGACAAATACCCGTGGAACTGATGGCAAGACTAGACAAATACCCGCGGAACTGATGGCAAGACTAGACAAATACCTGTGGAACTGATGGCAAGACTAGACAAATACCCGTGGAACTGATGGCAAGACTAGACAAATACCCGTGAAACTGATGGCAAGACTAGACAAATACCCGTGGAACTGATGGCAAGACTAGACAAATACCCGTGGAACTGGAGGTAAGCAGAAAAACCTGGCTCTGGATAGGACACACCGTGAGAAAACCAGCTGATAACATTACAAGGCAGTACCTATTCTGGAATCCCCAGGGTGTGAGAAATAGAGGGAGACCCAATAAATAACACGGAGAAGAGAACTGGAGAGAAGACATGAAACTGATACAGAAGACTTGGCAAGACCGTGAACAGATGGCACAGGACATCTTGGAATGTGTTTGTTGACATCCTATGCTCCAAGGGAGGCTGTAAAGTAATGAATAAATGACTAGTGAATGAGAAGGGCCCGTGGGGGAGGAGAGACAAAGATGAAAAGTGTCAAAGAAATAGTATTTGACCTGCTGGTCTAAACCAGGTTTGTGGAGTCGGTCCAAAAAAGGTCCGACTCAGAGAAGTACTTAAGGTATTTGGCACCCGCGGCGGATTCTACCTTTGGAACCCCGGCCCATAGAGAATCACACTTGCAAGTTTTCTTTTATTAACAGTAAGTGTTATCGTAAAAGTGAAGTGCCAGACGGCACCCCTCTCCTGACTGCCACCCGGGACGATACGCCCCCCCCTCCCACCCCCTTAGTACGCCACTGGTCCAACTCCTGAAATGTTATAAGTCCAACTCCCAACTCTGACTACAGTTTTTTAACTAGCCACATGGCATCGGAGTCGGGGTCCGGGCATTATTTACCGACTTTAGTAAAAAAAAAAAAAACGACCGACTACCCGACCCCGACTCCACAAATTGCCTTGTTCTGGCGAAGCGCGTTCCTTTCAACCTATGTGGTTATATCAGAGCGCATTTACCATCCAAAAAAAAAAAAGTAAACTCTGTTGACTGCTAACCCGATCAGCGTTGATAGATACTAAGTCCTGAAAAGGACCAACGTTATCCCTCTGCTGGCATAAAGCCCTAAAAAGGACTCGCCAGCTACGCCAACCCTGTCTTAAACTCGTGGTATTTATTTATAGCGAGGCCAAGAGTATGATCAACCCCGTGTAGAGCCCCGGGTGGGGGTGGCAGTCTGAAGAGACGAAGAGAGAAAACGACTACTGCACATTCAGGCATGTCGTAGAAGGCGACTAATATGAGGTTGGGCATGGGGCAGGCAAGCTTGTCATGTAAAACAGATGGCCACTGTAACTGTCTTTTTCTCTTGTTGAGGTGATCACTGGCCCAAGACAGTATACATGTTGTTAGATGTGTAGTACTTGTAATGATGAGCTGAGTGTGGGTGCAAATGAAGGCGCGAATGTGTTTAGGCTCGTATATGTTGTGTCATGCAACCCATACACTCACATGCAGTAGTCAAAGATGCTTGGACACTGCTGGCACATTTCAAAACATTTATTGACGGTAACACACACAGTAGCATCAACAGGAACAGTCAGTGTAAACAAGGTCATGCTGACCGGAAATCGTTAGGTATACATCAGGCATTCAAAAGGCTGGTAAACATTCCAATATTCGTCTATGGTCAATAATAATGTTCTTCGATGACAGTTCATAATGCCGCTTTGCTATCCTGACTAACCGCGTCAGATACCTTCATAACTTTGACATACTGGAACAACTTGGCATTCCCCGCCAATTACACTTTATCAGGCTGTAATATATTAGCCTTAACACAGGCCTCGTAATGGCGTCATCGGTGTACTTCTTCTAAGCAGGTTAACATCAACCCTGCAGTAATGCTTATGTAGACATAAATACCGCCAATCTGCGGTTCCCACAATATAACTTCGTCGCTGCACTTCTGGATAATATAAAGACTAACAGTCTTGGATGGCTACCTTGAGCACAAAATATAAGTTCTGAAATGTAGGACCGGTGAGCTGTAGTTGACAGACTAGGTAATCTTCTAACATGTTCTGCCGCCGAAAGCGTAATAATGGAAAAAGTCGGTATTACCTGGAACCGAATCCTCAGAACACAATAAGGAACTCTGTCGTCATTCCGACGCACAGAGATTCACTGGGGAGACCTGCCAACGCAGTCACTTCGAAGATTTACCCGAAAAACACAATGGACATTCGTCCCTCAGAAGCCAGCTTACATCCCGGCCTGACGGAAGTATCAACTTCGCGCTTAAAAAACATGCGCATGGGCACACGCCCGAACTGTTTACCTTTGACCCTATCTTCATACAGGTCAAACCCCAAAGGATGAACGAACAGGGAAGACAACCCCTAATCAACCTGACACCGCAAGGTAAAGACACAATTATTCACCTTTGACTAGGGTGAAAAATCATACGACAAATAACTTGACATATGACTCCGTCGAAAATGACAGCAACAGCCACATAAACCATTGCTGCATGAGCGTGTGAATGTTTTGGTGCAGATTTCCTGCAAGGTGAACCAGCTAATGTTGGTTGCTCAGCGTTCTATAAGGGGCACAAAGAAAATGAAGATAAAGGTGATTATGATGATGAAAGAGTATTATGATGATGATGATGATGAAAGAGTATGATGATGATGATGATGATGATGATGATGATGATGATGATGATGATGATGATGATGATGATGATGATGATGATGATGATGATGATGATCATGATCATCATCATGATCATCATCATCATCATGATGATCATGATCATGATCATCATCATGATCATCATCATGATCATCATCATCATCATGATCATCATCATGATCATGATCATGATCATCATCATGATCATCATCATCATCATCATCATCATCATCATCATCATCATCATGATCATCATGATCATCATGAGCATCATGATGATGATGATGATGATCATCATCATGATCATGATCATCATCATGATCATCATCATCATCATGGTGATGTTGATCATGATAATGGTGATGATGAAAGAGTATGCTGTTGCATTTCCTCTGTTCTTGTTTTTTTGTCTCTTTCTTTATCTCTCTTTCACACCCTCATTCTCCTTGTAATCGTTCTTCTGTTGTTTTTTTTTTTTTTCGACCTTCCACATCCTGCTCTTTTGATGTTCTTCTCAACATTGCAGTTATTTGCTTTTCCATCTGAATCATTTTACTCAGGAGCAGAATGTCTGCTCTACAGAAGTACAAGTAACATTTCTGTAAATTATTATCAACATTATACTATTTTTTTTTCCATCCAGCTTCCTTTCTCCGTCCTCTACCTTCTAGAACCCCTGTATTTCTTCTGTTCATAAATCATCACCATCTTATGTCATTCATGCACCCATAATTTCTCATCACTTTCAACAGGATTATTTCCAGCATTTTGTTTTGCTCATATTAACCTGGGCCATTTTTTTATATTTATTTTACAAATTCATATTTTTATTTCGTTACATTCTGTACATGGTTACAAATACAAAAGCATTCAAGATAAAGCTTTTAAAAATTTGTAATCTAATTTCAACCCCCTACGCGTTCTACGAGTCAAATACATCAGCGTCCAAGCAAATTTTATCATACATTTTATGTCTTGTATCAAGAAACAAAAAAATTGCATAATGTCTGTCATCTCGGGCATTTGGAAATCTAATGCAGGGTGAGTCAAAAAGCTGAACCCTATTCTTCAATGGCTGTGTGCATGTTGCGAAACAAATACATAATTAATGTTGCTCCCTGTTGCGAGTGTAGGGTGGGTCGCACTTAAAGCGAGACGTGTCTATTGGGGCCTTTCAGATAACGTGCCTGTTGATTGAGGGGATGTCGACAAGTGTCTTCTCAAAGACAACTCACTTGCCCTGATGGATACGAGAGTAACTTGTAAAACACATGGCAGGGAGCAAGGCGGCAAGAAACTTTTAATGAACAGATAGGCCGAGACATAGATACACAGCGGGTTGGTCGGGACACAGACAGGATAGTTGGAAAGGCATGTAAGCTAACTGAAGAAATGGGAGAGTGTTGGATAAACACAGTAGATAAGAGACAGACAGACAGACAGACAGACAGACAGATAGATAGATAGATAGATAGATAGATAGATAGATAGATAGATAGATAGATAGATAGATAGATAGATAGATAGATAGATAGATAGATAGATAGATAGATAGATAGATAGATAGATAGATAGATAGATAGATAGATAGATAGATAGATAGATACATGATTTGAATGATTGATTGATTGATTGATTGATTCATTCATTCATTATGGAAGGATGGTTAAATGGATGAATGGATGGATAAACGGGCGGTCAGATAGAGGCGTGGGTATTTTGAATATGTATACATTTGAATGACCAGCATATCGTGAATGTGGTTTTATGAAAGAGATGGATGGTACAGCATTTGACAAGAGTTTTTGGTCGATGGTACAGGGCAGATAGTCTTGGCGTGAATTAGTTGAAGAACTGTTGTCCACAGCGAGCCGAATGTTAATGATGATGTGACAGTAAGCGTGACCAGAAGGACTGAGTATCACTTACAGAGCAGAGAATCTTAACCTGGTTTGTGCCATGTATCTTTGATTGTCCGATGAAGGCTATCGACCCCTTATTGGCAGTGCTGGATCTACATTTTGGGGGGACTTAAATCTTGAGCTCTTTGAAGGGGCCCCTTTTATTTAAAATGTGCTGGGGAATGGGAAAGGAAGGTGTTATAGAGAAAACTGGAAACTTGAACTTGTTAACCATGAAGATCAAGCCTCTGCTTCTTGGGGAAACAATGGTCGTAAGAGCATAATTTAAATTTTATATTTTAAATTTTAGTTAAGGTAGACGGACCCCTAGAATCTATTCATGGAACCGATATAGAGAAAGAAGTAAAACAGAAAACAACTATACGTATTTGTTTTTTGTTTTGTTTTTCTATCAGTCAGTCAATCAGTCAATACACTTTAGCTCACCTAGGACCATAGGCCGTAAACACATGCCACGTTGTCTGCATGCCAACTGCTCCAGGTCTTTCCATTTCTTTCTCAGTATTTTCAGTTGTCTCCGCGATTCGTTTCTTTATATGGTCATCAGGCTGCCTGTACTTGAATTATCTTGAGGATTCCCGATCAAGGATTGCCTGGTAATGGTATCATTTTAAAAAGTTGTTGTTGTTTTAAATTCAAGGTGCAAATAAAAAGCTAGTGAAGATAAGAATGTTAACACCACTGGGGCTGAGAATGTTAACATCTAAAGAACAATAATGATTGAACAAGAAGAGCATCAGGGGAAAAAAAAGTAACATCTCCATTTCTAGCGTCTGCGAAACTGTGTTATCACATTGAAGCTCCCTCATTTACCCACTTCTCAGCCGTCTTTCACGACATCGCGTTCTCTTAAAGTTTATTCATGAACAAATATAAAGAGTAAAATAGAGGAGAAAGGAGAATAAATGACCATATTTAACTCACAACGCGCGCATGCTCATGCATGTGGATTCCGTGCATAATCTGAACATGCAATTCCCCTGAGTATTATGTGTCTTAGAGTGAGCAGTTTGAAAGCGGAGCAATGCTTAAAACCCGCCATTTCTTCTTTCCCCAAACAAGGGAATACGCATGTGCAAGATTCTTTGCTGGAGATTTTTTTATTTGCCTCCGGTGGATTTTGTTTGTTTTTATTCTTTCCTGGAGCAGAAACAGCCATCGCAGTCTCTCATTAGAACATGTTTCTTGAAATTTGCTGTCTTTGTCACAGCTTTCCTTTCATCTTCATCCTACATGTGTTGTTTTATTATCTTCGGTGTTCTGTTCTGTGTGATTTAAGCCACCTATAACCGAGGGCACAGGTTATTCTTGGAATCCTAGAGGGGATGTTCGGGGGAGAGTGACCCTCAGAAAGGACGTAGATACAATTTTAATTTGGCTATTTTAGGCCGAATCACGAGGCATTTAGTCCAAAGAATCCCGTTGACTTTATAAATACGTTATTCCAACATATTTCCGAGACTTTCGATCATACAAAAATAATTATAGTATGGATATATTTATAACTTTCTTCTTTTTGATTGCAGAATGTTTCTTAACGGTTTGTATAGCACCTTGGTCAATGGTGTTCCTTTGGCAGAGTGGTTAGAGCGCTGGCCTTTCGCGGCAAAGGTGCCAGGTTTGAAACACGGTGCTTACCCATCTGTAAATGGGTACCTGACTTTGCTCTTGAGTTAGGGAAGGCAAAGGCAGCGAGGAAAGGAACTGGTTATCCCACTTCAGAAAGCTGGATCTAGTAAAGTAAAATCTCTAATGAAAAGGAATGAAAATCCACAGAACGAAAAAGGGGTGTGGGAGTTCATCAGGGGGAGATCAACAGCGCTCTGTCTCGACGGATAAGACGTTATAAGAACGCAACCAGGAGTCAATCCACAGTGCTGAGTACATTCAAGTTGATCTGCCTGATGATGATCTCACACACTTCTTGGACGGGAAGAGAGATGCAATCACATTTCCACCTGCCAGTGCAAAAGGGCTTTGGGAACAGCTGGACGAAGCCTTGGCAAAATAGTTGGATAACAACCTGAAGCAGATAACTTTGGAGAAGAAGCTGGAAATCTTCGGCGACGTAATATATCTGCACTGTCGCAAAGTGTTCGGAGTCAGGGAGGCAAGGGAAAGTAAACCACCACGGAAAAGTAGAAGACAAATTAAAACAGAAGAAATCAGGAAACAGAAGAAGCATGCCCGAAAACTGTTCAAGAACGCAGTTGCCACAGAGAAGGAAGGGTTACGACAGGTTTGGGAGCACCTGAAAGGCCAACATAATGCCCTTTGTAGAGCAGAAAGGTTATGCAGGAAGAGAAGGAAGACTCGAAGGGATAAGGAAAGATTTTTCAGGGAGCCCTTCAAGGTTGCCAAAGAACTGTTTGAGCAGCCACGGTCGGGTACGCTAAACATCAGGAAAGAAGACCTGGAAGAACACCTTAGAATGACATATTCAGATGGTCGCAAAGATGAGCCGCTCAGCAGCATGGCAGGCCTTAAATGGCCGAGTAAGCCAGGAGCTGAATTTAACACCAAGCCCCCAACGGTGCAAGAGGTAGAAAGCATTGTCCAGAAAGCTCGGTGCAAATCAGCTCCAGGTCCTAATGGTGTTCCATATGTGGTGTATAAGAGATGCCCTAAGGTACTCAAACGACTGCTCCGTTTACTGAAGAATGCGTGGAAAACCCAGCTTGTAAGCAAGGAATGGAGAAAGGCAAACGGAGTCTCCATCCCGAAGGAACAAACTTCCACAGACAGCAGTCAGTTCAGGCCAATCTCACTACTCAATGTGGAAGGGAAGATATTCTTCTCAGTGATAGCGAAAAGACTCACTACATACCTCCTGGCAAATGGTACATTGACACTACCATTCAGAAAGGATGTATCCCAGGTACACCAGGATGTCTAGAGCATTCCGCAATGATCTGGGAAGCAATCCAGAAGGCAAAGTCTGACAGAACAAACCTCCATGTAATCTGATTTTATCTAGCGAATGCTTATGGATCCGTTCCACACCAGATGTTGTGGCAGGCCCTAGAAATGTATCATGTTCCACAAGAGATTGCAGCAATGCTGAAGCTGTATTTCGCAGGGTTTTCTGTCAGATTTTCAACCAGAGAGTACACAACGAAGTGGATTGGCCTTGAAGTTGGAATTGCGATGGGATGTACCATCTCTCCGATACTATTCGTGATGGCTATGCAGGTAATCCTCAATGCGGCTGAAGGAATGGCTATAGGTCCAAAGCTCGGTGGAATGTGTCACATGCCACCGCTCAAAGCATTCGTGGATGACACAACAATTCTGACATCAGATGAACATCAGGCCCGGAGGATGTTAGCACGCCTGGATGAACTAGTCAGCTGGTGCAGAATGAGCTTCAAACCCAAGAAGTCGAGAAGCCTATCAGTCAGGAAAGGGAAGATAGCAGAGGTCATATTCATGGTTTCCAACCAAAGAATCCCTACTGCCATTGAGGAACCTGTTAAAAGTCTTGGCACGGTGTACGATGCCTCATTAAAAGACTCGAAGGCTGTGCAACAGACAATAAATATGGCAGATAGAGGATTACAGATCATAGACCAAAGCAGACTCCTGGGAAAGTTCAAACTGTGGTGCCTCCAGTTCATGTTGATACCGAAGTTGCTGTGGCCACTGCTTATATATGAAATAAGCACAAGTACAGTGGAAGCTATAGAGCAGAAGGTCAACAAGTTCATGAGGAAATGGCTAGGGGTTCCACCAGGTCTGTCAGATGTAGCACTGTACTGCAACAAGTCAAAACATCTGCTTCCCTTCAAGTCAGTTGTTGAAGAGTACAAAGTTGGAAAGGCAAGGCTTGCAATGATGCTACGCGAGTCAGCTGATGACGTGGTTAAGTCCATTCAGCCCACACTGAAAACGGGAAGGAAGTGGAGAGTGGAAGAAGCTGTTGATGCTGCCCCATAGTCACTCAAACTAAGGGAGGTAATCGGATACACACAAACGAATAGATGGGGATTTGGCCATGGAGACATCCGCTGGTGGTCCAAGGCATCAAGCAGGGAGCGCAGAGACATGGTAGTTCAGGAGATACGAGGAGCTGAGAATGATAAGAGGTTGCAAAAAGCAGTGCAGCAGGTCCAACAATGCCAATGGACTACATGGGAAGGAGCCCTGCAAAGGTCCTGGACATGGAATGATATATGGCATATGGCACCTCTTAGGCTCAGCTTCGTTGTTAGATCAAACAAACCTTGTGAAATGGGGAAAGTCGGATGATGAGCAGTGCCTCCTGTGTAAGGGGAGGCAGACACTTGAACACTTGCTCTCAGCGTGTAAGGTGTCATTAGGGCAAGGGCGATACACTTGGCGCCATAACAAAGTGCTAAATGAGCTTGCTGCGACAATAGACCTGGCAAGGATGAAGGCGAATAGCAAACCCAGGCCGAGCACCGCAAATACATACTTTCTGAGGGCAGGAAAGTCAGTACACCCCAAACCGAGTAAACCTGGTAGCAGTTTACCATCTCTTCTTGACTGTGCAAACGATTGGGAGATAGCGGTAGACCTACCTGGACGAGGGGCATATCCAGAGAGTATCAGAAATTCGCGGAGTAGGCCGGATATAGTGCTTCATTCTTCAGCAGCGCTTCAGGTTATACTGATTGAACTGACCGTGCCATTTGAATCCAGATTGGACGAGCAACATTCGTTAAAAGCGGCCAAGTATAATGATCTGGACGCGGATCTGAGACACGATGGGTTCACTGCAAGGGTAATGGCTGTTGAGGTGGGCGCAAGAGGGCTTGTGGCTGCATCAGTGTATGATTTATTGAAACTGTTGGGGCTGAGGGGACAGTCGAGAACAAGCGCAATGAAGAGACTTAGTGAAACTGCCGAAAAGGCATCAGGCTGGCTGTGGAACAACCGCAGTGGGCAATGGAAATCGTGACAGTAAATGCTGCGGTACAGAAAACACCAGAAATGTTTCTAAGTCCACAATACGTTGAGTTTTTTGGTGTACTAGTGAAAGGGCTGTGACTGAGGGGCAACAGGCGGCGTATATTATAAGAGGTGTTAGGCACAGAATTTCAGTTGCTAGCTCGCAGTGGCTGGCCTCGTCGGCTTCGCGCAGGTGTCTCAGAGTGTGTCCTTAGTTGTGATGTGCGACGGAACGAACGGAATAATTTGTCTTCTCTTTGTTACTTTCACAATTGCCTCCACGGCTGGCGGAGGTTTGGATTTTAAAGTTGCTACCATAAGTGAAATGGGTTCATTTTCGATACAAGACAACAGGAGGCTGAGACGCTTGGGAGACATGACCCAAGTGGGCCCGCCCCCCTTAGAGTGTAAAGGAGTATACTGGGCCGAAACATTTGTCGGATGAGGGGACGGCTTCTGATGATCAGATTGCCTCCTGTTGTATCGCTCTGTAAAGAGTTTCCTGTCATCTAACTTTTCACACTTCGGCAGCATCTGTTATGGGGTCATCTTTACTCTTACCATAACTATTGTACTGCAAACTAAGAAGTAGTTGCTTGCTTCTGTCATAACTGACCATGAGGATGATGGGCCCTTGAAGTGATAACCCTTAGCTGGTGCAGCTGAAGTGTTTTCTCCAGGCACAAGCTTGAACACAAGCATATGAAGAGCAAGCAAGCAGCATGTCTCCCCTCTCCAAGTAGTTTTGATAGATTTAAAAGAACGACAGTAGACAATATACTTTAGTTCCAGCGACGTCGCAGGAGTTGCCAGGGAATAGTGTGTAATCCAAATTAGACTGCCTTAGTGATTCTGAATCCGGATTTATCCTTAGAGTTTACTTCCGAAGCATTTCCCGTAAACGGATATTCCTGCGAGGCAGCAGAGGTTTGAAGCAGAATTTAACAAGTGGCCTCTCTCAGTCATAACTGGATATGGGGATGATACGCCCTTCAGGTGATAGCCTTCAGCTACTTTTTTTTATTTTCCCTGGTGTTCCTTCCTGTCGTAAATTTATTTTGAGAGAAAGAGTCTTAGAAATAGTGGTCCGGTTTAGAGTGGAGAATGGTGGTGAAAATCTCAGTGATAGAAAATGTAGAGAGTAAATAGTTGCTTCACAGAGTGCTGGGGAGAGTAAAGACAGACTTATTTACGATAAATCGTTTCTCTCAATCTTCTCTTCAGACTCTCCTGCTCAAACAATTATTTGCCAGTTTCCAGACACACATCTGCGCTCACACCGATTTGGTGCTTCAAACACACAGACGCACGTGAATACAAGCTATATTAAACAAATAGGGGAAATGTTGGGCTTTGGGTATTCCAACACAGTACTAAATAAGTTTATGATGTTTATTTACCTTAAAAAATCAAATCACAAACAAATATCAAGTGTTACATAAAATTATCATAAGTACAGAAAATGCTAATAACAAGGTGTGGGGGTGGGGTGGGGGGGGGGTGGGGGGTAAAGAAGATTGGTATCGACTAAGCCCTTCCCGCTTGTATTAGACAAAGATAAACCCAGTCCAAAGATAGATAATTATCAGGAACATAGGTAATGTAACCTAACAGTGAAGTTAATTACTCTGAAAGAGGGGTTACAATATTAGGTATGGGTGGTAGAAAAAAACCTGTTATTCCCAATTGGTCTTCCCTTTACTAAGCAAATGAAAAGGGGAGAGGGGGGGGGGGTTGTAAACAGAGTTAACAAAATATCCCAATTAAAGGAACAATGCAGGGTATACAGAAAATGTATTACCCGGTAGGCAAATTAACAAATGGTTTTTTCAAACAAATTAAAATCTCCTGTCATTCATGCACGCGCGTGAGGATCCACACATATATTCACACACACTTACCGATTGCAGCATCAGACAATCCATAGAATTATATAAACAGAAATTACACTCTTGACATATGAAACTGTCTAGTACTTCGATGTCCCGCCCCAGATGTTGCGAGGTTTGCTGATAGCAAATATTCCGGGACCTCAAGACGCAGCAATAGAGACCGCAGTCAGCGACTCATAGCTTGACTGCCTGCGTCAGGACCAGCGAACCAGAGCTGGTCAAGACCGTGCTCCACCTCCACGTGGTGGTCCTGGAAACAGTCTGCAGCTGTGCAGGCTGGCTGAGCGAGTACGGATCGCAATGGGAAGGCAAACCCGGTACTAAAAAATGCCGTGCAGAAGTCGGATGTGTCGACCGAAAGGTGCAGATATCACAGCTACGTTGGAAACAGACACAACGCAACCACGGTCCTTTTCAGGGCGAACGAGGAAGAAGAAGAAGAAATATTCCCACTTATCGCCGGACTTGAAGCCTAAGAGTTCTTGTGTTTTATTATATAAAAAGGAGTCTATGGGATGGCACTGACTGTCGCGAGAGGTTTCTTAATTATGAAGAATAAGACAACCAGGTGTATCAGGTGATACTAGGATGGTTGCCAGAGAAGAGTCTGGTCTTAAAAGAAATACCCCATTCTCAGAAAAGAGCAATGGTGTATAGAGTTCATAGGTATAAAGTCAGGCTGTAAAGAATTTCTGGCCGAGATAGTAATATTCAGTACCAGAATTCTATGGTGCCCCTCTCAGAATTATACCTATGGGCTGTTATAGTATCTAGGGGATTTAATTAAATTCAAAGTAATTCAAAGCTGACATAAAGTAATAAAACCAGTGCACTACAATTTATTAATTTTATTTATGTACAGTCATCTGTTTAGTTTGTTTGTGTAAACACAAACCCTAAAAATAAAAACACACTGATGATGTTGCATGTATCTACACTAAATAAAAGTCAATCACTAAAAATAAAGTCTTTTCCTAGTTGTTAAGGCTCCCTTGTTATGAAAAGTCTTAGTGCAACTAATCCTCTGGGACCAATGTTAATGATGGTACTTGAATTTATCTTCAGTATTAGGGGAAGGGATATTGACAACTGTCATAATGACTTCACTGTTCTGATATCACTTGACTTCACAATATGTCTATGTTATGTAACTTTTGAAAATGTCACACTGACTACACTGTTATTGAGATCACTTGAGTTCAAACTATTTCTATGTTATGTAGCTTCCAGACTAATTTACTCAACACTGTTTTCATCACTACTTATATAACCTGGTGTGGTACGCCAATGCTCTGCGAGTCAGTCTTGTCTAATAGGACTTAACTTCTTCGCTTCCGCCTTTTCCTTGAAGCCAGAATATAAGATGGAGAAGCCCAACACTGAGGGTCCCCACTCTTCCAACTGATGTAGGTACAGGGTGCTTGTTTAAATCATACACCGCTAGGTACAACACCAATGTTCTTCTCTGCTACAAGATGAGTGACAGGATACCTCTGACCTGAAATGTAATAGGTCTTACATAGCATCTGGCTCTAAAATCCTCCTACCCAGATTGTAGATTAGTGAGGCAGTTCAGAATAAGTGATGATAACACAGGAAAGGTAGACTCAGTCAGTGACAAATAGGTTTATGCAATAATATAAAACAACATTACAACACACAGGAAAGGTAGACTCAGTCAGTGACAAATAGGTTTATGCAATAATATAACAACATTACAACACATACTTTCCTAATATGTCCATGACCGACATCACCAAAACTGCATAGGCCTTATGGTGAGTGTTGAGTGTCTAAATAAGTTTTATGCAATAATATAACACAGCATTACAGCATTACAACACACACACTTTCCCAATATGTCCAAGATTGACATCATTAACTGCATAGGCCTTACGGCGAGTGTTGAGTGTATAGGCCTACTCAAACAATACATTAAATTTACAATCTTTCCTCTTTTACTATTTCCTGATAGTATTGTCTAGTCCAGCAATCAGAAAAGGCTTTAAAAGCTTCTAAAACTAACAACCTTCATTCCGTCCGGCCTTAGTTTAAATGTCGAACATAATTTATACAGCACAAAGCAGCTTTCCTTCTATGAATCACACAATGAGATTTTACACACACAATGACTTCCCTTAAACACTAGTAATTAATATTATACATATTATGACTTAATTCTCTTACCCACAATCTCAGATTCAACAGGCTATTAATAAACCCATGCAGTCTGCTTCACTGGCAAATGGCGAAGGAGCTGGGGTAGAATCTGATTCTGTCCTCTGTTGAATTTGGTTCTGGCGGTTCAAGAGAAATATTCCAGATTTGTTTCCCCTTTTTATTACAGGTCGCGGGCGAACGGAAGACAAGCGATTCCATTGGCTGGCTGGGTCAGTTTATGTTTACCAAAATTTCAGTAAAACCACCACTTTTTGCCCGATCTGTCGATCTGACAAAACTCCGATAATTTATTCTTCCCGTGTTTCCCAACCGATTCCTTCCATCCAGGTCTTGTTTAAACCGGCCAATTGGGCACTACCATTTAAACACACTAACCTTTTTCTGCCTCCCTTGTAGCCTTTGCAATCACAGTTAAAACCGGGGAAACCAGCCTGCGCTCTAAGTTATTACTGCATGTAATCACTCATAACTCCTGTGTCCATGCTTCTACAACTTAAATCCATGTATCTAATGAAAGTTTAAGATTCCTGGTATTTCACTGTGCTCACTGTTCCGAGGGACATACCTTATCTTTTGACCTGAAGTCACAAATACATATTCACGTTAACACAGATTCCATCCAGCAATCCTGCCGCCTACGATTACTGAGACCGGTTTACAGCTCGTGCAGCGATTGGTCGAAAACATTTGTTGACATATTTCGATATAGGTAGGCAAGGTAGGCTCTCGTTAATTGCCCTTAGATATTGGTTCAGGACTACGCTACAGATAGCCCCCCAATTTTTAAGCGAGAGATTTATGTCGAGCTTCAATCTGAGACCAATAACGAGGCAATCATCCAACAGGAATCTATTTTTTCCTCTTTCCATCCTGGTTCTGATCAGATGGGTTTTGTAAGGGATCCAATAATCTCATCACTCTGGAGAAAACATTCGTAGCATATAATATGATTCATATGGGGAAATGAAATTTTCCTGCACCAAGAAATCAATTCTCCCTTTAAAGATGCCATATATATTTCAATCCATGTCCGTATCAGTACTTCCAATGGACTGTGATGGGCTGGGCAACTACCAATGTTGCCGTGCCCTCATAATGCTAATTTAATAGCCGTATAGTGAAGTTGGCTGTGCATCAGTCAAATGGTTCGCACTGCACACTCTCCCACTACCTATTTTCCTGGGGTTTCCCCGCAGGTCCTTTATCAAGGGTGGTCGACTAACCACACTCCTATTTTGATCCAGTACCTGGTGTTCCGAACTAAATCTTGTCGGTATGGGACGTGTTGTATCCCCTCCCTGTACAATACAGAGAGTTGCCATAGTAACTGGTTGTCTGGTAGACCCTTTGTGAGATGGTGCCATCCTATCCACTATGTCTACCTTTTTATTTTCAGGCCTACGTCCGCCCCAATGCTTTCCTAGGTCCTGTTGATTTTCCCAACGTGGGGGGTTTTCCTTGCTACATTGTGCACAGGCAGTCACATACCGAACTATGTCTTCAGCAATGCCTGGCCAGTAGTGATGCACTGATGTCATTTGACAGGTAGTACCGATTTTCGTATGTCCACCGTCTGATCCAACATGTGCTAGTTCCATAGCCTTGTCCCTGTAAATAGATGGCAGTACTAACTGGCTATGCCCATTGGGTCCTGTCCCAGCTTTCCTGTAAAGCAATCCATCATTTAAATAAAATTTTCCTTTCTTTGGGGGGTTATGGCTTTTTGGCAGCCTGCCAAAGCAAGGTTTTAATGTGCTATCTTCAGCTTGGGCATTTCTCATCTCTCGGATGAATATTGAGTGGTGTTCCCTCCTCCTTCCCAGGGGTTGACCTGACCTGGAGTGTTGCCATTATCACAGGTTTTATTGGTTTCCCTAGGAAAACATATCTCCCTCCTAACACCAGCGGGTAATTAGGATTATCACACACTGCTGCACTGATCACTCCTTCCACATAGCGAGTTTTCACATTGATTCTGGCTATGGGAAGTGTTATGGTGGCTGTATCCTTTAGTGCCCCTTGTATCTCCACTTTGTCTGTGGTATACTGCTCCGGGTGCACCAGAGACGCACTCACAACTGAGTCATATTCCAATCCGGAATCATACAGACACTTTATCTTAGTGCCGTTACATATCACTTCTTTACAGATGGAGGGATGATGGAGATCTACCGGACTCGATGTCGGTTCCTTCCTTCCCTTTCCCACTGTTATCATGCATGCAGCGTGATATGGAGGGACTTTCCTACCACATTCCGTTGTATGGTGGTTGTTCATTTTGCAAATTTTGCACCACTTTTCTTCCTTTTTGTAAGGTTTCCTATCCTGAAATTGTGGGTTCCTATCCTTATTATCATATCCTGGCCTGTATTTGGTTGCATTGTCCTTTTGATCAAACTTATTATGAGTTTGGGGTTGCTTAACTCCCTCCTGTTTCCTTTTACTCCCTTGAGTCAGGGATTGAGCCATGTGGTGGCTTTCTGCATATGTGATTATGTCAGCCAACCTGTCTCTTTTGTTCTCAATTAGGAACTTCTTAGTTTCTGGGGTTATGGAATCCAACAGTTGTTCAATCAACATCATTTCCTTTAGCCCCTCGAAATCTGTGGTGAAGTTTCCTAACTTACACCACCTCAGTAGGTAAGTTTCTAATCTTTCTGAGAACTGCTGATACGTCTCTCCTGGTTGAAGCTTTGCCATTCTGAAGCGCCGTCTATATGCTTCAGCATTTTGTTCATATCGAACAAGCAATGCCTGCTTCAGGGCTTCGTAATCTTCCTGATCCTTTTTTGGCAATTTCAAAAAGACATCGTACGCAATTCCCCGCAAACCTTGAGATAACTTCAGACTCCACTTTTCCTTTACTAGACCATAAGTAGTCGCTAATCTTTCATATCTGTCTAGATAAGCCTCGATTGCGTCAACTTTGTCCACAAATGGATCCAGATGAAAATTCATGGCTCCATTTGAGGTGCTCTGGCTGGAGCTGTTGTCCAAATGAGGTGAACTACTACCATTGTGGTTGGCAGTTGCCTGAAGTTCAAGCTCTTTTAATCTTAGCTCATGGTCTCTCTCTGCTTGAACCCTTCTTTCCTCAGCCTCTCTCTCTGCTTGAACCCTTCTTTCCTCAGCCTCTCTCTCTGCTTGAACCCTTCTTTCCTCAGCCTCCAATTGCAGTTTCTTATTCTCTTTCTCAGCTTCCGCTTGCCGTGCTAACTGCTTATCTTCCCTTTCTGTGAATTTATCGCATTCAGTCGTAACATACTGGATCAGAAGATCACCAGTCATCCCAAGCTCTTTCCCCACTTGCAGTGTTGCTGACCTGAACTTTACTAAATCTGCCATGGCAATGTTGTAATTTAGTTGCAACCAATACAAAGAAAAAAAAATTATGCCAATATAATTAGTCACTTAATCAAATTAATTTCTTAATTAATTAATTAATGACTGATTTCGCGTCACATGTACCACACCTTAATTTGTACTCAATGGTACTCAAAATCTATTTCTTAACCTGCCCTACCAAAAATTTACTATCAAAAATTTCCCACTTGACAGCACTAAAAGGTAACAGCAGGCTCAGAATATACAGGAACAATCCCAGACGAGCGTCCCAGTGTCGCGAGAGGTTTCTTAATTATGAAGAATAAGACAACCAGGTGTATCAGGTGATACTAGGATAGTTGCCAGAGAAGAGTCTGGTCTTAAAAGAAATACCCCATTCTCAGAAAAGAGCAATGGTGTATAGAGTTCATAGGTATAAAGTCAGGCTGTAAAGAATTTCTGGCCGAGATAGTAATATTCAGTACCAGAATTCTATGGTGCCCCTCTCAGAATTATACCTATGGGCTGTTATAGTATCTAGGGGATTTAATTAAATTCAAAGTAATTCAAGCTGACATAAAGTAATAAAACCAGTGCACTACAATTTATTAATTTTATTTATGTACAGTCATCTGTTTAGTTTGTTTGTGTAAACACAAACCCTAAAAATAAAAACACACTGATGATGTTGCATGTATCTACACCAAATAAAAGTCAATCACTAAAAATAAAGTCTTTTCCTAGTTGTTAAGGCTCCCTTGTTATGAAAAGTCTTAGTGCAACTAATCCTCTGGGACCAATGTTAATGATGGTACTTGAATTTATCTTCAGTATTAGGGGAAGGGATATTGACAACTGTCATAATGACTTCACTGTTCTGATATCACTTGACTTCACAATATGTCTATGTTATGTAACTTTTGAAAATGTCACACTGACTACACTGTTATTGAGATCACTTGAGTTCAAACTATTTCTATGTTATGTAGCTTCCAGACTAATTTACTCATCACTGTTTTCATCACTACTTATATAACCGGGTGTGGTACGCCAATGCTCTGCGAGTCAGTCTTGTCTAATAGGACTTAACTTCTTCGCTTCCGCCTTTTCCTTGAAGCCAGAATATAAGATGGAGAAGCCCAACACTGAGGGTCCTCACTCTTCCAACTGATGTAGGTACAGGGTGCTTGTTTAAATCATACACCGCTAGGTACAACACCAATGTTCTTCTCTGCTACAAGTTGAGTGGCAGGATACCTCTGACCTGGGGGGGGGTGTGGTGGTGTGGGGGGGGGGGGGGTGGGGGGGGGGGGGGGTGGGGGGGCGGGGGGGTGGGGGCCTGAAATGTAATAGGTCTTACATAGCATCTGGCTCTAAAATCCTCCTACCCAGATTGTAGATTAGTGAGGCAGTTCAGAATAAGTGATGATAACACAGGAAAGGTAGACTCAGTGACAAATAGGTTTATGCAATAATATAACAACATTACAACACATACTTTCCTAATATGTCCATGACCGACATCACCAAAACTGCATAGGCCTTATGGTGAGTGTTGAGTGTCTAAATAAGTTTTATGCAATAATATAACACAGCATTACAACACACACACTTTCCCAATATGTCCAGGATTGACATCATTAACTGCATAGGCCTTATGGCGAGTGTTGAGTGTATAGGCCTACTCAAACAATACATTAAATTTACAATCTTTCCTCTTTTACTATTTCCTGATAGTATTGTCTAGTCCAGCAATCAGAAAAGGCTTTAAAAGCTTCTAAAACTAACAACCTTCATTCCGTCCGGCCTTAGTTTAAATGTCGAACATAATTTATACAGCACAAAGCAGCTTTCCTTCTATGAATCACACAATGAGATTTTACACACACAATCACTTCCCTTAAACACTAGTAATTAATATTATACATATTATGACTTAATTCTCTTACCCACAATCTCAGATTCAACAGGCTTTAATAAACCCATGCAGTCTGCTTCACTGGCAAATGGCGAAGGAGCTGGGGTAGAATCTGATTCTGTCCTCTGTTGAATTTGGTTCTGGCGGTTCAAGAGAAATATTCCAGATTTGTTTCCCCTTTTTATTACAGGTCGCGGGCGAACGGAAGACAAGCGATTCCATTGGCTGGCTGGGTCAGTTTATGTTTACCAAAATTTCAGTAAAACCACCACTTTTTGCCCGATCTGTCGATCTGACAAAACTCCGATAATTTATTCTTCCCGTGTTTCCCAACCGATTCCTTCCATCCAGGTCTTGTTTAAACCGGCCAATTGGGCGCTACCATTTAAACACACTAACTTTTTTCTGCCCCCCTTGTAGCCTTTGCAATCACAGTTAAAACCGGGGAAACCAGCCTGCGCTCTAAGTTATTACTGCATGTAATCACTCATAACTCCTGTGTCCATGCTTCTACAACTTAAATCCATGTATCTAATGAAAGTTTAAGATTCCTGGTATTTCACTGTGCTCACTGTTCCGAGGGACATACCTTATCTTTTGACCTGAAGTCACAAATACATATTCACGTTAACACAGATTCCATCCAGCAATCCTGCCGCCTACGATTACTGAGACCGGTTTACAGCTCGTGCAGCGATTGGTCGAAAACATTTGTTGACATATTTCGATATAGGTAGGCAAGGTAGGCTCTCGTTAATTGCCCTTAGATATTGGTTCAGGACTACGCTACACTGACACAGTTCGACACAGGGTGAAAATGAAGTGGTGGTAAAATTCCTTCAATGCGTGATGATAGCAACTGTCCGGTAAAGTTTTTAATCCAGTGAGGAAAAACTAGGCTCAGTCACAGTCAGGTAAATCGGTATTCTCTCACAGTAGAGCAGTAAATAAAATATCGCTACTGGCACTGTTCATCTTCCAGTTTATCTCACAGATTGAAATTTAATTTGATGATTTATTTAAATGTTCTTGGGTAGGCTTTCTTTCATGTAATTATGATAGCTAGGTCGCATCGGACCGCCACAAGATTAAATTTTAAAAAATGTTTCATCAATATGTCTGGAAGTTTAAGAACCGAGTCTGAAACTCTCTGTATGATTTCTTTATGCTGTTATTGCAAAGGTGATCATTCTATAGAAAAAGATAGAAAACCCATGACAACATAATCATATTTCAAAAATCAAATAATATTCTAACGCGCGATAAATTTACCGTTAAGGCTATTATATACACTCGCGTATTTAATTATGTATTTAAGAAAACACGTCACGAGTCTAATGGTTAAAATACACATCTATATATAGGACTTAACTAAATTTATTAATTATAAATTCCTTCGCGACTTTAAAAGTTACTTTAACATTTAAGCATCTATTTTTTTTGGAAATATTGTAATAGATATATCATTAAATTTACCACTGGAACTTTTGGGATGAGTTTAATTTAGTAGATTTAAATAAACACAAAATCCAGTGAAATAAAATGAAAGCACTAGACCACTGATCACTTTAACAAATATATTATACCGTGCACAGAAACAGAAATCACTCCAATGTAGCCACCAATTCAGATGGAAATCTAGCAGACTTTCTACTATAGCTAGTGAATCTTAAATCTCTGGCGACCGAATGATAACATGGCTTTCTACGTGGTCTGTATATATCTAGCTTAAATGCAAGATTGGTGGGACATGAGAAAATTGACACCTTTTTAGATCTCAGGAAACTTTTGGGGATCTGACCGCCAGACTAAAGAGAGAAGCCGCCCCCTTGCACACATCTCTGAATCTGTCTCAACTTAGTCGCTTGGCTGCTCTTCAGCATTCTGCAAATTGTCCGTAAAAAATATATGTGGGGAATCGACCATCTTCCGTGCTGCGTAGAATTTAACTACGATTTTTATATTGTCCTATAGTGCATTAATCAGTTTAAAAGTACAGTTTAGTCATATTCCAGATAGATCTTCATCAGCGCACGACAAACACAAGAAAAAAAAAACTAGCAATAGCATAGACTGCAGACTGAATACCATCTGTTGAACAAACTAATAAGTAGAATATATTGAATGCAGGTCTATGGAGCGCAGATGTAACGACGTGGGTTTTTTTTTTTTTTTTTTTTTTTTTTCTATAACCAGCGGCACTCGAGCTTTCCAGCTCTTTCGGCCCAATGACATGTCATTGCGAGGCTGGGGGGTCAGTGGACTTTCCTTCCAACCCGGTCAGGAGCTTCGCTCCTTCCCATCCACACGGGATTTGTGTGCAGGAGCCGTTCAGGTTATTCAGTCAAATTTCCGGTCGTAAACATTTCTTCAAACGCCGACGGCCGGGTTTGAACCATGAACACCTGGTCGCCAGTACAACGTCGTAGCCATTACACCAGCGCGGCTCCCTAATGACGTGGTAAACGAGTATAGATAAAGCATCTATACTGGGATAAAGGATCAAGAAACTACCAACGTTACGGCCACAAGGCATTCATCAGGAATTTCTAAAAAACGTGAGAGAAAGAAAGTAAGAGATCAGAAATACGTAGCAGAGCGTATCCTTCAGGAATATCGGCTCCACATGAGAACCAGATTGACAGTATGGCCTTCACATGTCCGTTTAATAGAGAAAGTATTTGACTCTAAGAAAATTCTTAGAGTGCCCGTTTCCTGAGAGATAGGTGTTGCTAAGTAAAAGACCGAACGGAACATTCCACCCCTAACCAAAGAAAGCTATTCTGCAGAAATCTTCTGCCACTTGTAGCTCCTAACACTGCAGCTGTCACGTGGTGACAAACTGTTATGATTGGACAGATTTTAGGCCAGGAGTAGAGCGATGTGTTTGAATAGAAAGTTGCGCACTTTTACAAGGATAAATGATTATTATTATTTTTGTTTTTTTAAATTCCCTAAGCCTTAATAATTTTAGGGCGTCTGGCTTTCAAGTGGCCCTATGGTCCTGTGTAATGAATTGGAAAGAACCGGTTTCCAAAATGAAAGCAAGACAATATGCTAAACCTTCTTCTTAAAATTTAAATAAAAAAATTTTAAAGCGAAAAAAATAAAGAAGGGATAAAAAAAAGGGGGGAAAGAAACGAAGTGAAGAAGTTACGTTGAGGGGAAAAAAAAAAGTCAGCAGTTTGGATTTCCGTATGAAGCTTTTGCTGCCAATAGAACATCCTCATGCCTTCCATGTGACCATAGCCATTTTTCATCAGCCATCATACTCCAGCATTTTCCTATGGTTTTCAGATGCAGGTTTTTTCTTTCCTTTTTTTTTTTTTTGCCTTCTTCCCCTTATCCTTTTTCATGGAAAAAAAAAAATGGCATAAAGAGGAAAAAAAAATTGCAAACTTTAAATCTGATTTCGGTGCATTATAAACGCTAATCGGCTATAGGGGTTGTGATTACGTGGCGTTTAAACATGAAAATTTCAATAATTAATTCCTTAGGGTAGGATTTCAGAAATTCAAGTCAGATTAGCACAGAGTGGGTTGTCTTTTTGTGTCAGTTGTTGTGTTTGTTAGCATGTCAGTTTGTGAACGTGTGCTTCTAAAAGATGGCTTAAATGCTCTGATGGTTATAAATGTGGTTATATCTATATTGACAATAGAGCTTGAGTTATTTCTTTACCTGTGCAAAATGTTTCATAAATTCTAAATTAAAATTATTTTCTTTTGGTTTTGTTTTAACTTACCCCATAATCAATACTTTATTTCATTCACAGTATTTAGTTAACCTAAATACTGTGCAACATTAAGTGAGTCTCTCCTGCGGTACATTTCGTTCCAAATTTTGAATAATCTCTGCTGTCAATACCCTTTAGCTCCCCAAGGAGCATAGGCCTTCAACAAACACATGCCAAGTCTTCCTGTCCTGTGCCATCCGCTCAAGTTCTTTCCATGTTTTCCTCATCATTTTCACCTCTGTTTCCAGTTCTCTTCTCCGTGTGTTTTTTTGGACTACCTCTGCATACTTCTTCTTCTTCTTGCGATCGCATCTTTGATGATTACACCGTCAGACGAGTTCTCATGATGAATTCGACTGTTGTTTGAAGTTCCTCTTTAACTCCATATAGCTTTGAGTTTAGTGTTGAGTCATTGGGCCAGTATATCTTTCTTAACTGGTCATACAGAGGACAGTCCTGTAGAACATGCTCAGCAGTTTGTTCGTTTAATCCACATGTGCACAGTGGTGAAGCAGACAATCGTAGCTTGTGCATGTGTTTATTCAGTTTGTTATGCCCTGTCCTGAGTCGAAAAATAGTTGTCTGTCCCTGCCGGTCGAGAGTGTGATAGTCGTCTTTGGGTTGGTTCTGTTCTCTTCTGATAGTCTGGATAGCTCTCTTTTTCTCAAAGTATGTGACTTCATTATCTTCTTGTTCACATTCTCCTCCCTTTTTTGCAAGTTTATCTGCCTTTTCATTTCCGGGTACACCACAATGAGATGGTACCCACTGAAGTATGGTTCTCTTTTTGGCAGCTACCTTGTTTAGTTCATTTCTCAGATGCGGGAGTTTACCACCCTTGAGAGCTTGCAGGACAGACAGTGCATCTGTGAGGATGACTACCTGGTGGCAGTCAGAGTTGGTGTTATAAATCATATTTGCAGCTTGCTCTAGAGCTTGAACCTCAGCTGTATAGTTGGAACAGAATTTACCAGTGGGAATGTGCCTAGTCTCATAGTGGTTGTCAGGATATGAGATAAAGATACCGGCACCTCCATTCCTAACAGCATTAGTTGCTGATCCATCTGTATAGGCATGTATCCATGATTGATCGGGATAGCTTTCTTGGATCATACTCAATGTAGCAGTTCGTTTTTGCAGATCATTATACTCACATCCACTTGTGAGACCACTGACTGTTGTATTAATTTGGAGGGCACTGCTGGCCTGCTCCCATGGTACAGGGTATAGGGTGGGCTTCAGTGGTGTTGTCTTCATGGATAGGTCTTCTTGATGCTGTCTTATAAGTCTTTTCCCCCGATGCACAAAGCTGCTACGCTTTAGACGTCCCAATGCCAGATCATCTAGTCTTGCCTTCATTGGGTGCATTGGCATACTGTTGTACTTTTCCATCTGGATCATGGTTTTTGTGTCTCTTCTATGGGACAATGTCTGTAATCCAGCAACCTTCTGCATCTCTGTTATTGGTGTAGTTTTCATGGCTCCTGTAATGAGCCTGAGAGCTTGATTTTGCACCTTGTCCAAAGACTGCAGATGTGAGCTAGCAGCTGATGACCATGCTGCTGAGCTAAACTCTAAGTGTGGTCTTATTACTCCATTATAAATCTTCTTTAGATTTCGTTCATTTGCTCCCCAGTTGGTACCTGCTAATTTTCTGAGTATGCCTAGTCGTCTTCGGGCCTTTCCTTCTGCATTTTCAATATGCTTATTCCATGTAAGCCTTTGGTCAAATGTCACCCCAAGATAGGTGGGGTAGCTTTCTTCCTTGATCACGGTTGTCCCTAGGTGTATGTTAGCTGATTTGTCCTTGGGGGCGAGGGAGAACAGTGTTGTGGAGGTTTTGTCTGTGTTTATTGTGATAAGCCATTTCTCTGCCCATGACACTAGCATGTCTGCTGCCCGCTGCATTCTATAATTTGCTGTGGTGACATTTTCATCAGCGCACCAGAGTACTAGGTCATCTGCATATAAGGCAGCTTTAACTCCTGCAGGGAGATCTTTCACCAGGTCATTGATGTAAACAAGGAAGAGTGTTGGGGAAATTACTCCTCCTTGAGGTACCCCCTGATGGAGCAACACTTTTCTGCTCTGCAGACCGTCAAGAGTGACTCTAGTTCTCCTGTTATGCAAGTATGACTGGATCCATTTCATCATGTTGCCTTGGATTCCACTTCTCCTAAGTTTTGCAATGAGGCCATCTTTCCACACCTTGTCAAAGGCCTGCTTGAAGTCGACCCAGATCGTTAGGACCTTTTTCTTCTCCTGGAAGGCATCTTCTATTGCCTGAGACAAGTAAGTAACTTGGTCTTCTATACTGTAGCATTCTCTAAATCCAGCTTGTTCCGGCACCAGGATCTGCTCAGACTCTAAATACCATTTCAATCTGTGGTTGACTATTCGCTCCATAGTCTTCCCAACACAGCTTGTGAGACTGATTGGCCGGTAACTTGCAGCCTCGGTCTTACATTTCCCTTTCTTTAGTATGGGTATTGTGATGGCTTCTCTCCATACTTGGGGTACCGTTCCTTTCAACCAGCTGTGGTTGAATATCTCAAGCAGTTTTGTCTTTGCTGCTGAGCTCAGATTTACTAGCATTTCGTTGCTGATTTTGTCTGGGCCGGGTGACTTTTGAAACTTAAGCTTGGAAATAGCCTTCTGTAGTTCTCCTAGTGTGATGGGTTCCCTCATTGGGGCAGGAGTATCTGTCTGTCCCATGGTTGCCAGTATTTCTTTTCTTATCTCTCTCTGATGGTCTATGTTAATGGGTAAGTTGCTTTCTGAACTGTATCTTCTAGCAAACAAGTCTGCAGCTTGTTTTCCTCTGAAAAGTTTGCCACCTTCATCCAATGTGATAGTCTGCCTTGGTGAGGAATGCTCTTCATTTAGAGACTTGACTAATCTCCAAAGTTTCCTGCCGTCTTTCTCAAGGTTCAGCGATGCCGTTTTAGTTCTCCAGCTTTTCCGCTTTTCTTCTAGCTTTGTTCTCTGAAACTCTGCTACAGCCTTTTTCCATCTTGTCTACCTTTATCTGCAGCAGCTGATATTCTGCTCCATCCATGAAGGTTTTCCTTTCGTGTGCAGGAATGTTATTCCTTACAAGAGTAAGTACTCCTCCTTTTCGTCTATCTTGTCTGTCGGATCTGAAGCATTGATATCCCCTTATTTTAAAGGTTTGATCTGCTTTCAAGTGAGTCTCTTGGATACAGCAAACACTGACTTGCTTCTCATACAAGATGTTTTCCAGCTCTGTCTTTTTGCTGTATCCAGCCTGCTTGCTGTTCACTCCCTCTGCATTCCAGTGCATCATGACAAGTGGCACTCTGGGTTTCTCTTTTTCTGTTTTGTTTTGGTCAGTAGTTCTCCTCCGCCGTCTGTTGACTCCACAAGACGGTCTAGAGGGTCCTCCAGTAGCTGAGGGTGGGCTCTGTCGAGGCTCAGAGCCCGGCACTGCACCTGCCTGGTGGAGCTCCACAGGGCGAGCACCAGAACGAGATTTATTTGACGGTGTACTCTCCATAGAAAAAAAAAAGCGAGTTGCATGATACTGTGGTTTCCGGTGCGCCTTCTGGCCCAGTATCTACGACTTTAGCACTGTTCAACGGGAGAGTGGGCTCATCCCTAATCTGTTTATGTTCCCAGTAGTAGACTATTCGCAAGCAGCCTGGGGGTGTCACTGCTCTGCGCGGACCTTGTTTACCGAGGCGGCGTCCGAGCTCGTATGGTGAAAATATGGTTGCGTTATCTTCAAAATAGCCCTGTCTTTCCCGTGGCTTTTCTGCCATCCTGCAACTTTGAGTTAGGGAGTTCTGAGCTCCAGTCTCTTTCCCAGGCATTTTATCCTGGCCTGGCACGCATACAGAGGACCCCACTTCTGGTTCTAAGTTAGCAGTTGGGGATAGGTGGGGTAGCACACTGTGCATTCCCCGTCATCCAGGGGGCTCTCCAACTATGCAGAGCTTGCACAATGCTGTGCTCTGGTTCGGGGCTCTCCCAAGGAATCCTCACGTCCTGCACAGAGCCACTTCCCGATACCCACCACCTGCCAACCCTCCATTGTAGAAATCTCCTGCATGCGGCCATCCAGTCAAGAGCCAGTATTAAGTCTGGTGCCCAAGTGATCCCCCCAAGCTCAGTGTGCAATGCTGGGTTCTCATCATGCTGCAACACAGGAGGGATTGTGATGCTCAGCCATCTCTCTCAATTCTGCACCGATAAGTGACATCGGGGACTTAACTTTGCCTCAGTACTGGGAGGCCCCGTTTCCGGGTACACCACACACAGCCAATTGAGGCAACGGTCGCCATGGGCGTGATAGACGACAAACAGTGAAGAATGAGGCAAGAAAGCATTTAACCCATGAAGTGGGGGTGGATTGGTGCAGACCAGAGCATGTACCACTCGCCGGTGGGTTCTGCATCTACACCTATAGGGTTCCACCCACTCCTCAGCCCATTTAGTCTGGCCCCTCACCCAGGACCTGTCCGGCTTGGGTGACCCTGCCAGGAGTAAAACTCCCGCCGGCATAGCTCCCGGGATCATTGAGGCGCTCAAGCTCTCCAACCACGGCAAGGTAGGCTTACATGTGGAGAGCCTCTGCATACAAAATGTGAACATTCCAGGTGCAAATCCTGGAGATTTTCCTAGACGAAAAAAGGTTAGTCGGCAACCCAGACTCCTTTCGGCTTTCTCTAGGTTGCTTCATGCGCCTCCTTTACAGAGGACCTCCTTCTGTCTTGGGCGGCTGACATCTCTGCTCTGGTTATCGTGTATTCTTTCGTTTGTTTTTCCATCGGTCGCCCGCCTGGTTTTTAATCACTTCTTTTATGTTTTGCCTGTCTCTGTCAGACTCCATTTCAACATGGAAGATTCATTCCTTTCAGTTCTTTCTGCACAGAGTTTATTTTATTCTGTCGGTTAATTTTGTCTGTCTCTGGATTTTCCTTTTCTTTTGTTTAAAAAAAATATATAATTGCATGTTTTTTTTTTTTCTGTCATTTTCTTATCTCTTTTGGCTTTTCTATTCTGTCTGGCCTTTCATTTTGTTTCCCTTTCTGGTCCTCTCTTTGGAAAAAAAAAAAAACTTTTTTTTGGGTATAAATTGCGTCCATCGTCTTTCGTGTTATTCCTCCATGTTCTAAATTACTTCCTCTATGCGCGGGATTCCACAATCCCTCTGTAATTCCAACCAATTAAATTTATCAAAACCTGCTGCACGGAGCTAAGTTGAGATCAATAATTTTGCATGCCGCAGTGGCGTTTAGATGAAGAGTGACAGACACTGATAGAACACACTCTTAGTACAAGAGTGTCGACTGTGTATGTCTTATCAACATGTGGTGCTGTCATTATATAATGGTGAGCATGTCTATCTATCTATCTATCTATCTATCTATCTATCTATCTATCTATCTAACTATCTATCTATCTATCTATCTATCTATCTATCTATCTATCTATCTATCTATCTATCTATCTATCTATCTATCTATCTATCTATCTATCTATCTATCTATCTATCCATATCGGTCTGCCTGCCTGTCTGTCTGCCTGCCTGCCTTCCGTCCGCCCATCCATCCATCCATCGATCCATCCATCCCGTCCTCTTTTCTCCGTCTGTTCGTCTATTTGTCGGTCTGTTTTTCTGCCTGTTTATGTCTATCTCTATCATTGTTGTTATATATTTATTGACCTAACTGTCGCTACCTATCTGTCTGTGTGAGAGTATATTCCTTAGTCTGTCTGCCTGCCTGCCTGCGTGTCCGTTCGTTTGTATATCACTGCGTATGTTATAGTGTACGTTCCGCCGTATCACTCCCTGCCGTAATCTCTCCTGTAAATCCACATTGTCAACCAGTTCTCAATTTTATCCTCCACCACGGTCCCTATGCTCGATCTTCCACATGGTCAAGCACCGTTGTACCCTCCTATTGGTACAAACCGTCCGCTCACCCTCTTTCTACCCCACTAAACCTGATAGGCTCCTCGTAAAGTTCGACCACCCAAAGGAAACCCTAGCCTTCTCATTTTGGCTGTATCGGAATTCTGTCCACCTCGTAAGTCCCGCCTACTTTTTTTTAGCTCCTCCTCCTGTCATCGCGGTGTCCCTGTTTTTGTCAGTCTGCGGAGATAACTGAAAAATGAGAAGGATGAAGAGAGAGAAAACTGATGCGGGTGCTTCTAAAGCTAAGCTCTTCGTACATGTCGGAAATCTTTAGCGCATTTGGAGTGTTCAGTGGCTCACTCTCTCTGTCTCTCTGTCTCTCTCTGTCTGTCTCTCCCTCAATAATTGTGTCACCGTAGTTTGCTCTTTCTCGTTAGATAAATAATCCATTCGTGTTGTTTGATCAGTGTTGTTGTCTGTCTACCTACCTACCAACCTTCTTACCGACCAACCTACCTACATGTCTGTCTATCAGCCTTTCTACCAACCAACCTACCTACATGTCTATCTACTAACCTATCTACATGTCTATCTACTAGCCTACCTATATATATATGCTTACCTACCTATACACCTAACTACTTACCTACCTACAAACTTTCCTAACAAACAAATCAACCTACCTTCCTACATGCCAATCTACATACCTACCTACAAACCTTCCTACCAACAAACCCACCTATATGTCTATCTACCTACATATGTACCAACCTACTTACATATCTACCCACCAACCTGCCAACCTACCTACCAATCAATCAATATACCTACCTACCTACTTGCCTGTCCGTCCGTCCAACTTACCTACGTCTCGGCCTTTTTTTTCCTGTCAAATTTTTAATCTATGTATATCTGTCTGTCTGTCTGTCAGTTGCTCTGCCCATCTTATCTGTCTCCAGGGCCAAATTTAGATACGGTGAGGCCCTAAGCTATAGGAAGCAGTAGGGGCCCTCTTTGGCAATTGGTAAGAGAGAATAAAGCCGCGCAACAAGTGAACGTGGCAAGAGAGGCTCATTCAGACCTGAGGCCCTAAGATGTAGCTTATTTATCTTATGACTAAATCCGGCCCTATCTGTCTTTATCTCTTAGTGACTATCTATCTTTATCTCTTAGTGACTATCTATCTTTATCTCTTAGTGACTATCTGTCTTTATCTCTTAGTGACTATCTGTCTTTATCTCTTAGTGACTATCTGTCTTTATCTCTTAGTGACTATCTGTCTTTATCTCTTAGTGACTATCTGTCTTTATCTCTTAGTGACTATCTGTCTTTATCTCTTAGTGACTATCTGTCTTTATCTCTTAGTGACTATCTGTCTTTATCTCTTAGTGACTATCTGTCTTTATCTCTTAGTGACTATCTATCGATTATGTCACCAGACCTAAAGATCTTTTATATTTGGACATGCGTCCTAATATAACCGACTAGGTTGAACAGGACGCGCCTCGCTAAAACAAGGCACAATTTTTTTTTTTTTAAAGTCACCACCACAACATCTGCTACTTCTTTATTCGACATCACTATCACTCACCCACTCCCAAGCCCCTGTTAGAAAAGAGAGAGAGAGAGAGAGGAGAGAGAGAGAAAAGAGGTCATATCGCTTGTATTTTCATTGAAGAAAAAAAAACAATATTAACGACCTGCCTTATTTTGGCACCTCTGAAGGAAGATTGAAATGTTTAAACAATAAAAAAATAAAAAAAAAACAGGCTTCCTTCGAAAAAACCCCTTTTCACTCCCTCAATCGTATCTTCCTTATTTTCGTCTCTCACACCGAATCCTTGATTCCCTCTTCCCCCGTTTTTTCAATACTTCCACCTCTTTGCCACATCTAATTCTATATTCCCAACCGCTCTTCCATTCCCTGGATCCTTTAAAATCCATGGACCTCTTTACCAGCATTCATAATCCATGTCTGTCTTGATCCCCCCACATACACATCGGCTTCAGCCTGTTTCCCTCCCCCCCCCCCCCCTCCCCCATTCCGAATGTTCTCGAAACCGCTTCAAAAATGTAACCCCTCCCACCACCCCCAACCCAGATTCAGGCCCAGCTTTGGCACCCCTTCGGGAAAAAAGACCAGTAGTGGCAAAAGAAGTAATAAATAAAAGACCGGGGGTGGTATAAGGGGGGAAGGACTTTGCACATGCATCTAACTAAAACATGGGACCCGATCGAAGGATCTGACTGCGCATGTCAGTTTTTTCCGAAGGCATGTGAGGAAGGAGGTGAGTGACGTAAGCGGACCCAATTTACTGTTGCTCGCGCTGCTCACCAGCCCTCCGCGTGCATGCAGAAATGGCGTATTTGCCGGAAAAATCCATTTTGGGGATAGTCTTAAGATGGGCATAATTTTCTTTTGGTGTGACTGAAAGGTGATATCTGATTGTGGGGCCGGGTGTTGCGGCTTGTGAACTTGTTTACGGCGGGGATTCTGGAAAAATCTTCGTCGTGGTCGTCGCTGTTGTATTTTTTTTCCTCCAGCATCGTCGGCAGAATTATCGGCAGTAGAAAATGTGCAATCAGGACGTTGGTGGAAGCTAATCGGCGAGAACAAGATGTTCCGGACAAGGGGCTGTATTATCAGTCAGTCAATCAATCAATCAATCAATCAATCAATCAGTCAATCTCCTTTAGCTTCCATAGGCGCATATGCCTTCAACAGGCTACTACTTCTTAGTCGTTCCTCTTCTACCCTGGGGCGAAGAGATTTGTCAGTGAAAGCGCCATACTAGCCTATAGGCTGTCTTCCTCCTGGCCTGGTTCCAATCTACTCCTCGTCCTTCAGAGCTTGCCTAATGGTGTCCCTCCCAGCGAACTCTTGGTCATCCTGAAGGTCTGGATCCTTGGCTCTTGGTTTCTCATATTTGTTGTGGTAGCCTATCTTCTCTCATTCTGCAGACGTGGCCAAACCATCGTAATTGGAACTGTTTCCACTCGCGTCTGCAGGTGCTGGGTTTTGAGACCTTCAACAAGCACTATGACGTATCCTCCAGTCGCGCACCACCAGCTGAAGGTCTTTCTGTGTCTTCCTCGTCATTTTGTATTGCTTCGTTCATTTATTACAAATGCTTAATATTGTATAAACCCAATGGGCTGATCACCCGTTGGCTTGTCACACTGATTACGGAAACAGCGGCAGATGGATTAATCTGTTGTTGCCCTAAAGACGCCGCTAGGCGTGATGGGAAACTACAACAGAGAAAGTCAATCTGCTGTTGCCCTTAAGACGCCACAAGGCGTGATGGCCTCTGACTTCTTGGTCGGTCTTTGGCTAAGGACGGAAGAAGAAGAAGAAGAAGAATATTGTATAAATATATGTGTGTCTGATTATATATATATATATATATATATATATACGTTGAATTTTAGGGTACGACCCTCTCAATTTCGTAATGTCCCTTTGCTGCTGATTTGGAAGAACCGATTTTGACGCCCCTGCCATACCCATGTAAGATCTTACACGATATTCCCCCGGGATGGTTGCATATCTACCTTTGTGGTTCTTTTTTTACAAAGTCGCATGTGCTTGGGTGGCCGTGTGTCCAGTCACGATTCATTCTCGCAGCGAGGCCAATGCACCGTTCGGAATGTCTCTGGTATAAATCCCCAGAATTCCTACATCTTCTATTACTTTTCTGTTGTCTAGTTTTCTTCTTTCTTTTTTTTTTTTCTTCCTGAAAGTGCCTACCATTTACCCAAGTGTCACATGGCAGAATGGATAGAGCTCTTGCTTCTGGAGATGACGTTACGGGTTCGAAACCATGTTTACGTCACGCTGCAGTCAATCTAGCTGTAAATAGGTACTTGAATGTGCTTTTAATTAGGGAAGACAAAGGCAGTGAGGAAAGGAAACGGTCACCCTGCCTCGTAAAATCTGAGACCCAGTAGAGTGAAGTCTCTATCACTTTACTACCCTACGGCAGTAACTGCAAAAGGTCAAACGTTTACCATTTACATATTTCAGTAAATTGTTTTACTACTCACCAGTGTTGGGATTTCTCCTTTTTTTTTTTTTTTGGACGTGCATAAAGTCACCTGTGTAATCCCTAGCTTGCTGGGTGCTCTGTGTGTGAGATTGTCAACTGCAGACTTACAATCCAGACGTTGAGATTTGTGAGACTTTCTGAGAATGCTGAATTTAATATTTTCGAAATCTGGAATCATCAAGACTTAATTGACAACAAACATGGCGTCCCAGTTATCAAAGTGTTACTGTTTTATTTCACAGTTCATTGTTCTCGCCACACTCCTCGTATTCGTCAACAGCAGCAGAGAAATTCCCGAGACATGCCATTTTTTGTTGATGAAAACGAGGAAAATACTCCGCCGACAAATAAAGATAGAAATTCCCATCCGAAAGCAGGTTAGGATCGGTAACGATGTGATAAAGACAATATCAGATGGGTATAATAGGGCTGTATCTTAATCTTCAAGATTAAGGACCTGATGACGAGAACAAGACAAAAACCCAGTGGAATTAGATGAGAAGAAGCGCTAGCGATGGACAGGATACCCGTTGAGGAAACATGTTGATAGCATTACAAGGTAGTCCTTTTGTAACTGACCGTGCTGTGCTCACTTCTAAGGATCATGATAAGTATGAACAATGCTGTTGGTGCTGACAGAGTCGCCCCCACTTATCTCTTGTCTACTTTGAATATTAAGTTTATCCTCATCATTAATCTTCTCTTCCCCACCCCCCCCCCCCCCCCCCCCCCCCCCCCCCCCCCCCCCCCCCCCCCCCCCCCCCTCCCCAAGTAGCACATGCTACAACAAACTCACGCCAAGTCCTCCTGCCTCATTCCATCAGCTCAGGGTCAAGTAACAGTGACCACCTTAAGTCACTGGACACAACAGATTGAGGTACCATCTATATCAGTGGTTCTCAGTGTGGGTCATGCCATATTACTAGAGCGACAATGAGGGGGAGGTGGTCACAAAGGTAAATGAGGCCCAGAATGGGGCCATGCGCTAAACAACAGGTTGAGAACCCCAGATCTATACCACAAGTACTAGATTGGTACAACAGATTTCTGCATCTGTGGCATCAGCCGTATGAAAGTCGCCCATCTGCTGCAGTCCTACCAAATATACATTAGGGAACGAAGTGGCATATGGCAACAGCCTAGGCCTAATTCCCTCCACGAAAAACTGTTAGGAGATGTCAGGGACTTTGAGTTGACTAATACCTTTATTAGAGTAATTAATGTGGAAACATTTAAAAATTAGAAACCTACCCACCACAAAAATATTTATAGAATGTGTGATTCCTATATATACACACTGGGATTCTTGACGGTGCTACGGAGTTCGTGCACCGTGCTAAGATCCTCCATGCGTGATCTAAGAGAGGAGATCGGAGCACTCATGGAGTTGTCCGTGTGCAATGAAGATAGTCCTTAAAAACAAAACCAAACCATTAATGTGGAAGTCTGAGGTAGAACGAGGCAGAAGAAGATCTGTGTCATTCCTGTCTCCAGTTCTTATTTGTATGTGTTTGTCGATCTACCCCTATATTACGTAGAGGATTCCACAGCGAGAACCGCCTTGAAATGCTATCAACAGGTCCCTTCAATGTCCGTCTTATCCATCGCCAAAAGCGTCGTCAAATCTCTTGTTCCACTGGCACTTGTCTGGTTCTTGTCATCTCTTGTTCCACTGGCGCTTGTCTGGTTCTTGTCATCTCTTGTTCCACTGGCACTTGTCTGGTTCTTGTCATCTCTTGTTCCACTGGCGCTTGTCTGGTTCTTGTCATCTCTTGTTCCACTGGCGCTTGTCTGGTTCTTGTCATCTCTTGTTCCACTGGCGCTTGTCTGGTTCTTGTCATCTCTTGTTCCACTGGCACTTGTCTGGTTCTTGTCATCTCTTGTTCCACTGGCACTTGTCTTGTTCTTGTCATCTCTTGTTCCACTGGCGCTTGTCTGGTTCTTGTCATCTCTTGTTCCACTGGCGCTTGTCTGGTTCTTGTCATCTCTTGTTCCACTGGCGCTTGTCTGGTTCTTGTCATCTCTTGTTCCACTGGCACGTGTCTGGTTCTTGTCAACTCTTGTTCCACTGGCACTTGTCTGGTTCTTGTCATCTCTTGTTCCACTGGCATTTGTCTGGTTCTTGCCACCCCTATTCCACTGGCACTTGTCTGGTTCTTGTCATCTCTTGTTCCACTGGCACTTGTCTGGTTCTTGTCATCTCTTGTTCCACTGGCACTTGTCTGGTTCTTGTCATCTCTTGTTCCACTGGCACTTGTCTGGTTCTTGTCATCTCTTGTTCCACTGGCACTTGTCTGGTTCTTGTCATCTCTTGTTCCACTGGCACTTGTCTGGTTCTTGTCATCTCTTGTTCCACTGGCACTTGTTTGGTTCTTGTCATCTCTTGTTCCACTGGCACTTGTCTGGTTCTTGTCATCTCTTGTTCCACTGGCACTTGTCTGGTTCTTGTCATCTCTTGTTCCACTGGCACTTGTCTGGTTCTTGTCATCTCTTGTTCCACTGGCACTTGTCTGGTTCCTGTCATCTCTTGTTCCACTGGCACTTGTCTTGTTCTTGTCATGTCTTTTCCACTGGCACTTGTCTGGTTCCTGTCATCAGTTCTACATTAGTGACCTTGTCGAACCACTTCAATCCTTGTATTCTATGCAAGGCACCATTTGTGGAGTGTCGGCCTGGCTAAGCAGACAGAGCGCTTTCCTCTCGCGACCCAGTGAGCAGATTCCGGGATCGAAACCTGGTAGCGTTACGCTACAAGGAACCAAGCTGTAAATGGGTACCTGACCCTGCTCTTAGTAGGGAAGGTAAAGGCATCGAGAAAGGAAACTGGTCATTCCGCCTCATAAAAATAAGCTGGACCTAGTATGGTGACGCTTCCAAGATTTCACTCCTCTACGGCAGTATCTGCTATGGGGCAACCTATACCTTTTTTTTTACCCTTTTATTAAAGTCTGAAACTTTTTGATTGTTTAAAAAAAAAAAATTTAATTTTTTTTTTTAAACAAGAAAATTGCTTCGTTTTTCCCTTCCTCATTTTCAGTTTTCTTTATTTTCATCTCTGCAGATTTCTTCTTGTTTGTCTGCTTATTTCCCCCCTCCCCGCCAAATGCTTCATGCAACTTTTCCTTCACTTTATTCTGTAATACCAGGTTTGAGCAGCTCTCTCTCTCTCTCTCTCTCTCTCTCTCTCTCTCTCTCTCTCTCTCTCTCTCTCTCTCTCTCTCTCTCTCTCTCTCTCTAGCTCTCTCTCTCTCTCTCTCCCTCTCATTGCACAACTTTCTCCATTATTCTCTTAAGGCTGTCTGCCATGCACTTTTAACCTGTCTTCGGATCCTCGTCCATTAATACCTTCCGTCTCTTCTATCCCCCACTAAGGTTCTATCAATGTTGGTCTGCCCACAACTTGTATTCATGGGTTTTGAAGAGTGCTATCCAACTTCAGTCTTTTCAGTATATTTCCGCCACTGCATGCGTTCTCCCAGGAGAGCATGTCTTCCTCCTTCTGTTCGACCCTCCCCTGAGCTCTGATCCCTCTCCTCCTAGCAAGCATCACGTGGGGCTAGAGGCGCAGTTGGGTTGAAGAGTGACGTAAGCCCAGGCAATTTACTGTCCAGTCCTACTCATCTCGATATCGGAGACTCTGCTGCTAAACTAGGCTATCTGCGCGCATGTCAAATACGCGCGCGCACACACACGCACACACTCACACACACACACTCAGTCCTAATGGTTCTTAAAAATTCCCAAGCCATTTTATATACCTTCCTTCTATCAGTTGATTGGTAAAGTTCAATCGCCCTCACAAATACATCTTTTTTTTATTATTTATTATTATTTGTTAAATAACGAGATGTGAGACGTAAGGCTGGGTAGGAAGCTAACGTGTGTGCGTGAGAGAGAGAGATGGAGAGATAGATAGAGAGAGAAAGCAACAGAAAATATCCTGTGAAATTTTTTTTTTCTTGTTCAAGTATTTTTGAAGTCTCAAAGACACATGTATTTCATGTCCAATATATTTAGGGACACTAAAAATATGAAGGCAAAATTAAAATACAAAGCAGTGCTAAGTAGATAACAAGAACACAATCACGACAGGGGTACTCCGAATTAAATAAGTAGGCTACAGGTTCAATGAAAATCTGGGAGAAACGGCAAGATTCTTGGAGAGATTGTGCCCCCCTTTATTGCAGAATTAAAAAAAAAAAAAAATTCTAGAACGTTTGAGAAAAATAACGGTTAAGTGAGACCCGAGGAAGAAGACAGCAAGGTCGCGACATTTCCATGCAAATTAAAGAACCTGAAATACATCCTTCTTGCACTCAGCATCCTTATTTGGTCAGAAGTGCACGCATGCATGCATGCATGCCGGTTTGGCTTTTTCTTTTTTCTTTTTAATTCTCTCTTGCTCCTGTTTTACATTTTTCGTTTGGTTGTTATTTTTTTGCACCCCGCCCCCTTCTTTTCTCCTCGCCTCTCCACCCCCTTCTCCACGTGCTTCTAAAACATCTATAGATTTCTCTTCAATATCTTCCTTTCGCATTTTGAAAAGTTATCCTTTTTAATTTTTGGCTTCAATATTGTGGCATGTTTTTCTCAAAGAAACGATGCAGGAATAATATGCAGAGATGGATTCCGCCACGCCCCACCCCCTATATATCTCTCTCTCTCTCTCTCTCTGTGTCTCTCTCTCTCTTTCTCTGTTCAGATGCAACATAATTTAATTTCACATGCAAGTGGTGGTATTATGCAGTGAGGCCAAATCTGGTTACAACTTTTCCCATTTATTTTATTTTCTCTATGACCTTTTTGGCTTCTGCTGTTTTCCATTTTGGTTTGATGTTTCTGCTGTATGGCTGGCCAGCTCTCGAAATATTCTAGCCTTCGTATTAGTGCGCGCATAGTGAATGAGTTTATGATAAGAGAGAGAGAGAGAGAGAGAGAGAGAGATAGAGGTGGGGAATATAAGCTTTAGGTACTAATAAATACAGTATTATAGACACGAACAGATAGACAAGTGGAGTATGGGTACTCGAGGGTAGTTATTTGACTATATAAATATAGATTATATTAGATAGACAAATAGACAGACATATACATGGCCAGATTAAGCCAAGAAGGTCCTTTAGGCTTTTTGGCGTTTGGTTCCCACCTTCACCTACTAGGCAATAATTTTAATATTTTCTTTCAAACCCCTCCGCATGGTTATGGTATATACTAGTACTATTAATAGACTGCTATGTTAGTTTGTTAGCATTCCTTACCTCTTTTATTAGAAATTTTTCTTTTTATTAACGTTTATTAGTATAAAATTTATTATTAATAAGTTAAACACAATACACACAATTTATTGAAATAAAATCTATCCATTATAATATTTTATTTTACCTTATGCACGGGCCCCCTAGAGCTCCAGGCCCTTAGGCTTGAGCCTACTTAGCCTTGAGCCTACTTAGCCTAATGGATAATCCGGCCCTGGATAGATAGATAGATAGACTATAGCGACAGACAGATAGATAGGCTATAGCGACAGACAGATAGATAGACTATAGTGACAGACAGATAGATAGACTATAGCGACAGACAGATAGATAGATAGACTATAGCGATAGACAGATAGATTACATTAGACTACTTTATAATTGATTTGATTGATTGATTGACTGACAAACATACAGTCAGGCTGACAGACAAATATACAGATGTGTGTGTTTATATACTGAAGCACATTAAAAACGCACCACCTGTATAATCCAGGAACAGAGTGTGAAATATAAATATAAGTGTTTATAAGTTTACATATTTGGAATCTTTATTCATTTTCCTATGAATCCATGCTGGTCATTAATTTGTACATTTGATTGTTATGAAATTCATTGCATTCTGTGCAGGCAAGGGAGAAAACCAAAAATGCAACCAATAAAAAAATTCATTCACACTATCCTCAGTATCTGGTATGTCCACCGTGTGCTTGCAAACAAGCTTGGCAGCGGCTCCGCATGGAACGCACAAGTCTCTGAAGGAAATTCTGGGGAATCAAGTCCCATTCACGAGTAAGAGCAGCTTCGAGCTGTTGCAGATTAGCTGGAGAACCTTGCCTGTAAACTCTGCGTCCAAGCTCGTCCCACAGATGTTCTATAGGGGACATGTCTAATGATAGAGCAGGTCAATCAATCGTCACAATGTTTTGCTGCTGTAGATATTGCTGCGTAATGCATGCGGTGTGCGCACGTGCGTTATCCTGCTGGAGAAGCTGCAAGTCTGGATAATTTGTGAACGCAGGAGCAACCAATGCATCCAGAACCTCATCTCGATATGTCACAGCATTAACATTTCCACGGAAGACGTGAAGAGGCAAGCGATGGTGAAAACTGAATCCTCCCCAAATGTGAATACTGCCACCTCCAAATCGGTTGTGCTGACGAACACAGCAATCGGCAAAGCGCTCTCCACACCGTCGCCAAATCAGCATACTTCCATCAGCAAAGGATATGTTGAATCTGCTCTCGTCTGTGAATAGGACAGCATTCCACTGCAGTCTAGTCCATCTGACATGTTGCTCTGCCCATTGCAGACGCTGCTGACGATGTCTGTGAGTCAAGTTTGGCCCAACATAAGGTCGTCTTGCAGTAAGGCCTGTATCTCTGAGTCGTCGTATGACTGTCATTCGAGAGACTTGCCCACGTCTACCCACTATTGCCCTTGCTGTTTGACTTGCCGGGAGAGAACGATTCCTTAGGTGACTCAGCACAATATGACGATCTTGCGCAGGGGTAGTAACTCGTGGTTGGCCACTCCGAAGTCTATCCCGGGTACTGCCAGTGGTTCCGTAACGTTCATTGAGACGTACAATAGTGCTGTGGTGGCAATTCATCCTTCTGGCAATGGCCCGCGAGCTCATTCCGGTCTCCAACATACCAATGGCTTGTTGGCGGTCGTTTTCAGATAGTCGTGGCATTTCAAGCACATGTACTGGGTGTTTTGTCTCAACGGCCTTTTTATACCGAGTATGCTGCCACAACGCGTACACATTTTCAGGGTCATAGCTGTTGGGAATCGTGTTGCACGTGTAACTTTCATTGTTTTCATGTAGTCTGTACACAAACCCGTGGGTTGAATCTTGCACTTTCCATTCTAGCAGCCATTCGCTCTCTACCTCATGACAAACACGGGGAAAATCCATTCCCACACTTTTTTTTCCAGCTTCTCGGCATCAGTATATATAATAGTGGTGCGTTTTTAATGTGCTTCAGTATATATACTACTGGACAAAAGTTAAGGGCCGCCATTCAGTTTAGACAAGGTTTATATAATTCTTCGTGAGCAGGGTCGATTTTCCAAATGTCCGGTATCTTGAAATCTCTCAAGAAGTCTCTGAATGGAAGAGTGGGACACTGCTAAACGTCTTGCAACATGACGAACAGATTGACCATCCTGAATCCATGCCATGGCTCGACCACGGTCTACAGTGCTGAGACTTCTCCTTGGTGGCATGGCTAATGCAGTGATCATTTCGACCACTTGTCATACTGATTTATTGCATACCAACGGTGAACACTCTTTACCGATGATCATTTTCCACGTGCATTCAAATTCAACTCACTTTTTCACCTTTTGAACTAGTGGGGCGTGTTGCAAAAACCACGAGTTTTTGCAGCAACAATGGCAATTTTCAAGTGCGGGTTAAAGTGACCCAGTTTTTGGACATTAAAAAAAAATTTCCTCAGTGTGTGTCCTATCCATCGCCATCGTCTTCTTCTCATCTCTTGTTCCACTGGCACTTGTCTAGTTCTTGTCATCAGTTCCACGTTGGTAACCTTGTCATACCATTTTAATCCCTCTATTCTACGCAAGCACCCATTTATGAAAGTCTGTAGCTTTTTGGTTGTTGTCTTTGTTGTTCTCCATGTCTCCGAGCCATACAATAGGACTGACTTCACATTTGAGTTGAAGCTTCTTATTTTTGTGTTGGATCCGATTTCTCTTGATCTCCATATATTTCCCAATGCAATGAAAGTTCCTCTTGCCTTTTGTATTCTTATTTTGATATCGCTGTCTGCCCTTCCAACTTTGTCTATATTGCTGCCAAGATATGTGTATGATTCTACATCTTGTATTGGTGCTTCTTCAAGTTCAGCCTTGTTATCATTACTTGCATTTTTTCTCATTATTTTACTTGTCTTTACAGTTTGCCAATCAATTATATGAACCTTGTCTAAACTGAATGGCGGCCCTTAACTTTTGTCCAGTAGTATATGTACGAAGACGTATCTACACATGAGGATGTTTGTTTGAATTGTTTGAGAGCAGATCCCAAACGATCTCAAGAACTAAACCCACCTATTCTTCACTTAAACTCCCAGCTTGGAAACAACAGCGCTTCCCTGAAAATGATAGAAAACAGTCATGGTAATGAGAGATAAAACAGTCATGGTATTGAGAGATAAAACAGTCATGGTATTGAGAGAGAAAACAGTCATGGTATTGAGAGATAGAACAGTCATGGTATTGAGAGATAGAACAGCGGGACTGCAATATAGAGAAGAGCCATAACCACAAAATGCATAGAGAAACATTACCCAAGCAACACGTGTACTCGTGCGTACAAATAGTGGCTCAACAACAAATGCAGCAGAAGTTTTAGATGAAAAAGTCTTTCTGAACTTAAGCACTGGTACACACCAAAACAAAACCTGTCAGTGGCAACAGGAAAATTCTCAAGTAACTTCAGAGCAGAGGCAGAGGCCTTGAAAACTGCATCAGATGTTTCAATGACAGAGGAAAGCATCTGGAGACAACTTGCTTTCTTCACAGACGCACTGTCAGTAATTGTACAGCCGAAGAGCCAGAATAATGCAGACCTGGATGATCTAAGAGTAGTACTGCACAAACTATGTTAGCAATTCAAAATAGTTGTGGTACAGTGGATTCCATCTCTTTGCAACATACCTGGCAATGAAGAGGTTGACAGATTGGCATAGGAAGGTGGGAAGTTACCTCACTCTGATATAAGTATACCTTTCGAAGAGGCTAAGAGTTTTATCAGAAGCAGATACAGAAATAAATGGGCAGCACAGCATCAAGACCACAGAAAAAATTATGCACATTTACCAGCTGAGCAGAAGAGAACAAGAGGTAATGTCACAGGTCACAACAGATTGGGACCATCATTATCAGGCGCCATCTTCACATCGAAGTCGGCTGCAATGGATCTTCAACGTTTTCTGCAATGTTGTCTTGATAGCGCACTCTGATAGACTCTTTCCTGTCTCTTGTCTTGATGGCGCACTCTGATAGATTTTTTCCTGTCTCTTGTCTTGATGGTGCACTCTGATAGACTCTTTCCTGTCCATCTCTTGATGTTATCTCCCCACTTATAGCGCTGTCTTCCTCTTGCATGTTTGCCTTTAACTGCCTTCTGTTATGATCTTCAGTAAGGTGAGTTTTAAAGATACAGATTTGAATACCATCTATTCAACAAGCTAAAGATGGGAACTACCAATGACTATAAATGTGGCACCGATGATCATCAGCTTCAGAGATGCCCAATTTATGAGGAACAAACAATGCACATATTTCCGTCATTAGTACTATTCATGGGAAAACTCCATGGAGATACAAATAGTCGCAAGCTGCCACTGCTTTGAAAATTTTCAAGTTGACGTCTGAGAGTGTGCGAAGAAGTTTGAATATATGTGTTTTGTTGTTGTTTAACTAAGGCTGCTGAGCTTCTCGCTATTTTGCAGCCAATACCAAGTTGAAGACTCCCTGGTATTATCTATACTGTAGATCTAAACTGTTCTTGTGGCTTTTCTTAAACATGTTGAATTGAAGTTATAATAATAATTAAAAAATGGTAGGGAATAAATACGAGCTGCACTCGCCTGTTTATTTAACACTCGTGGGGCAAAGAATAGGTCTAGCGAGAAGGTGAAGTACTACACAACTTTCATCTACAGCTACCATCTAGACCTGTGCCATCCCTACCACCAGAGCCGAACGAACGAACGAACGAACGAACGAACTTTATTTTCAAAGGGTTGAGAATTGGGCACGCAGGCCCGTCTGACATTCTGCCCTTCCTTTCTCCCGTCTTTTATACTGATTTCATTTATTATCACATACAATTTACCCATCAATTCAAGGAATTCAACGTTGTACAGGTAAAATAATAGCATACTCACATTCACAGTATCTAATTATAAACATGAAATAAAATATGTTGAAAAGTACAAACTAAGTATTACCATGAAACAAAATATGTTGAAAAGCACTAACATCATCATTAAACCTACACTCGATATTATACCATTTGTTCGGAAAAATAATCATATTAGGGGTGCAGATAATCAGAACTCATAAAGTATTCGAAAAGTTTACGATTGTATGAATAGGGACTGAGGTTGTTATGTTTTAGATAATGTGGAAGATAGTTCCAAAGATGAGCAGCAGAGTAAGCTAAGCTTTTCTTGAATAAGTCAAGCCTAGGCTTGGGCACTTGTATTTTGTTAAGGCGTTGACTGCGTCTTTCACTGTATTTGAACATTGGCCACAGATATGTTGGAGCATTCTGTGACAGGATTTTGTGAACAAATTTAGCTTTGTTGAACAGAAAGCGCTTTCTTAGAGGCAGTATTTTGAGATATTTATATAGATCTACACACTGTGTTTGGCAGTTGTCAGAAACTAGACGCACTGCACGCTTTTGTAGTGAATGGAGTCTTTTTGTGTTGGACATAGAACAACCATCCCAGATTGTGGAGCAATAGTCAAGGTTTGTGTGTATGTGAGATACATAGAACAATTTTCGTGCATCTTCATCTAGGAAATGTTTGATTTTAGCTAACTGGTAAACTTTCTGTACCGTTTGCTTAGTCAGTGCATGAACATGTGAGTTCCAATTTAGATGCTGGTCAACGACTATTCCTAGAGTTTTATGTTCATTAACGTTTTCAATTGGTGAGGTACCAATATAGATCTGAAGTGTTGTTTTCTCAGAATTTTGTAATTTTTGTCTAGTTGATATTAACATGCACTTTGTTTTAATTATATTAATTAGCATGCGATTTCCGATGCTCCACTTAATCAGATTGTCTGTATCTTTTTGTAACGATAGTTCGAGTGTGTTGCAACTTGTATCACTCGTGTAGATAGTACAGTCATCAGCAAATAGGTCACAGGATGCGTGTTCGACGTGTAATGGAAGGTCATTAATGTATATGGCAAAAAGTAGAGGCCCAAGAATAGAGCCCTGAGGAACGCCGGTATTTATTATGGTTGGGTATGAGCAAGAGTTATTGTAAGAAACTACATGTTTTCTGTCTGACAGGAATGATTTAATTATCGTCACTAGTTGAAGGTTTACTTTTGATGTTTCTAGTTTTCTAATTAAAATAGCGTGATCTATCATATCAAATGCTTTTTTAAAGTCTACAAAAACTGCCCCACATATGTTATCGTTATTAATATTTAAGTGCCAGTTGTCAATCATCTTAGTTAGAGCTGTGTGACATGAATGTTTAGGTCTAAACCCCGACTGACTATCAATTAGCAAGCCGTTGTTAACTAGGTGAAACCAATGATCTTGTGATGTATGCCATCTTTAGCGCCTTTTCATTTGGTGTCACGAAAGTGTGAGAGAAAGAGCATAAGAGGGTGACTTAGTGTGACTCTTCATTATTTTTATCTTAACTGTTTGCGGACGGAAGCAGTCATTTTCTTTGGATTTGTTGAAAGTCTGTACACCTTCTTTTCTGCTTCTACCTACTGGTGGGGTCTCCTTTCTACTGCATTATGAGCTGGCGGTACTCATAATAAGTCCCATTTGCCCTTTGTGAAAAGACTGTCAGATACCAGGTGGTCCGCTCGGGCAGATGCAACAAAAGCACTTTTACACAGCTTTTCTGCAATAAAACAAGTCTTGGATGATATTTCAGATAACAATGATCAGAAGGCAGAGTGTCGTCAACAGGCTCGTGGGTCTACTTTCAACCATGATGAAGTTAGAAACAGGAATAATGATCATACTGTGGGATCAAGTATTACAGCGTTTTCAAATGACCAGTGCTTCTTCGCAATCTTCTGACCAAGATTTGAATACAGCTTGTGCACTTTATGAATCCCTGCGGGGGTATATTCAAGCTATGCGGTCTACTTTTGCAGACATAGAGCAAAAGGCCAAGGATCTGACTGAGTGTGAACATTATCAAGAACAAACTCGAAGAAAACACAAACGAAATCGAGAGTATGATGATTTCAGTGGTTCCAGCACACTTGATCTACTTGTTGAATCTCAAACGCCTTCTCAGCAGTTTAAAAGCCGAACATTTCTTGTCCTTATTGATAGCCTGCTTTCTGCCTTGTCAAAACGCCAGAAAGCTTATCAAAAGTTGAATGATGTATTTGGATTCCTTCGTCAGTTACAGTCGTTTACACCTGAAGAGGTGGTAACGAGATCATCGAATCTTATTAAATCATATGCGGAAGATCTGGAAGAAAGTCTTTGTGAAGAACTTGTGCAGTTTACAGAACTGTTGAAAATTGATCTTGCTTCTCATATTGGCACTACTCTAGACCTTGTAGAGTTACAGTTTTACCGTTTGATAATTGACAATTCTTTGGAGTCTTGTTTTCCAAATGTAGAAATCGCCTTGCGCATCTATTTGTCACTAATGGTAACCAACTGCAGTGGAGAACGATCATTTTTAAAACTGAAACTTATTAAAAATGAACTAAGGAGCACCATGGGTCAAAAGAGATTGTTACTTTTGATAATGATAATTACTGTACTATGCAAATTAAAAATGTATGTGTTCAAATATATTTAGTGTTGTTTTATTGCTTTTTTTAAAATATAGGGCCCCTTTCTTAACATATGCTACAGGCCCCGTACTAGCTTAATCCGGCCCTGCCTACCTCTAGTTCACCAGCTCTCTTCTCCAGTTCTGGAACTATATTTTCTACTTTCTATCCAACATCCTATCTCGCCACATGTCGATAAATTACAGACATTGTTGTTTTAATAATACCAGTTATTTTTATTGTTACGGTTATTATTATTTTTATTATAATAAAGAAATTGTTAAAAAAGATATAGTATGCGTGGAATTTACAACAATATAAGTATTTTTTATATTTTAAAAGCAGCAAAACTGTTATTCCTTAATTATCAAAGGACGAGAGCCATATAATATTTACAGTAACCTGAAGAACAGCAAAAGCAACAAACACAGACGCCAGAATTATCACCAACAACATCGAGCTATATGAAGTAAGCATAAATAAATTAGAGCCCTCATCTTGATGTCACTCAAGCCACCATCGACACACATTCACAAAACATGGAATCTGCAGAAAATGTAACCTGCATTTTTTCTAAGAGGGGAACATTGAGAACTCTGAATTTGGCGCACAGAAAATACGAGAGAACTGGCCCAATTTCTTTGTAGTGCCATCGGCCGTGGTCTGTTTAAATTACGAGAAAAATTTAAGGCATGTCCAGGAAACTTAAGGAGGCGAAAGTAGGAAGAAAGATAAAATTGTTTAGCAGAATTTCTGGGTGAGATGATGAGCCCGGAGAAATAGAGAGGTATCGATTTTTGGAATGGGCGGGAAAAGTTTGCATTTGGGAAAAAATAGAAGAGAAGGCAGCCAGAAACTGTATGTATGTAGAGAATGTTGGGGGGGGGGGGGGGGGGGGGGGGGGGGGAGTGGTTTTTTGGTTGGAAAATGTGGAGCTAAAAACGAGCCCTTGGCAACTCCCAATGTCAAGGTGCCCTGACTGAGTTATGTGTCATGGCGGTTGTATGTAGATTGACCATCGGGTCCACCGACTCACTTCCAAACCCCCCCCCCCCTCCCCACCCGCCCCTCCCACACCATAGTAGATGGTGAGAATAGAAGGATTGAATCATTATGACAAGGTCACCAATGTGAAACCCACTGAAATGTTGGACAGAACCAGTGGAAAAAGTGTGAGGGAAAAAAAAAAACATTGGTGTTGGATAGGACACACATGGGTCAGAAATGGATACTAGTCGGTCCTTCTCAGGACTTGGCATCTATCAACGCTGCACGAGCTAGCGGTTCTTTTCAGGGATTCTTCATGCCACTTTATGTAAGCTGGTATTCCTTGTCAGTGCTTTCATTTTTATTAATAATATACTTCAGTTAACAAAGTTCACTTACTTTTGAACGACGAATTGCTCTCTTATTAAAAACGACGGACTTAAGACGTGCATCGCCACAAGAAGGCAAAAATCTAAAGGAAAGAAAAAACATTATGAAAACCAGATGATAGCCTTACAAGCCTCATTCTGAAATCCGGCAGGTAGATGAAATAGAGGAAGACCGAGAAACACACGGAGAAGACAATTAGAGAAGGACTTAAAAAGAATAAAGAAGGCATGGGAAGATCGTGAATGGGTGTCACAAGGTGGAAGTCGTGGCGTGAACATTTCGATGGTACATTCTCCACAGTAATGGGTACCTGACTTTGCTCTTAAATTAGGGAAGGAAAAGGCAGCGAGGAGGGGAACTGGTCACCCTCCTCTCGATGCTGGAACTAGTATAGGGAAGTCTTCAGCACTTCACTCCCCTACGACAGTACCTGCTATGGGATTACGAAAATGCGCGACAAACATGTGCCAAGTGGCTGCTATCTGGTATTTCTATGCTCTGCTTTATCGAAAACTTGACTTGTTTTCACTAAAATCGCAACCGAAATAAAGCTGCTAGGAATGAATGGCGCCTGTACGTTCAGAAACAACCGCACCACCCTATGAGGAAAATACGGAAACAGTGGGCATAGCAATGCTCTTCGAACAGCCATTAAAATCACCCCACAACAATGTGTATCATTTAGATTTCACAATTATCGTCGCAAGCAAACCATCAAGACATGACGGAGAGTTTTAATAATTTACTTTCATAATAAAGTAGTCACCAAAAACCTTTTCATGTTTTTAATTAACATTAAATCTCTGGTAAAAGTAAAAACAGAGGATGGATTTTTTTAGGCGGAGGAGTTTTTCAATCCTCGCACCAGTTTAGATTACAATATTATACATAGGTAATTTTTTGTGCTTAAGGGAAAGTCATTATTGAGTTACTTCCCTTGAAAGTTGTGCCATCTCTTCGATCAAACTCCGCGGATAAATCCATTTTACTGCGATTTATTCGTTGTTTGGGTAATAATAGATTGTTCTTGCTTCAGAATATCTATGGCCTGAATTTATGTGTATTGTTTGTCTGAGTAGGACGAGTCTGTCTTATATCTGTATATCTTTACATATCTAAGTCGAACTATATGTTCTGTTGTCTCTAGAGAGGTCAAAGGCTATTCGGCGGATGTGTCGCTAGAGTGTGGGGTGATTTGGCTTCGTCCTGATAGGGACTGTGTGTTTTCCTATGTCGGCCTGTCGCCGGGAAAAAGTGATCTCAGTATTTGTGGGGAAAGTGATAGTCGTCTAAACCTATCGTGTATGCTTTACCCCAGTGTTTATTCATATTGCCAAGGAATGGCAGTTTCATATTTCCTCTACTAAGGTAATCAAAGACACTCTTATGAACTCTCGATCGAAGCCACCATTTTCGATAGCTACGATTTGAATGTCTAAGAGAATATATTTGACTCGATGAAAACGACTTCGATTCCTAGCAGCACTATATTCTGTAGAATGCAGTCAATTGTTCATGATCAAATCTACAGAGCAATGCAATGTTTTATGAATGACTAACTTTAGGACAGATTCATTATCTGCATCCAAACGTGAGTGACAGTTCACGAGTGAAGCCATCTTGGAACCAAAACATGTAGCGACTTTCAAGAAGAGAAAGGGGATGCCCGTATTATCGCTTGTTTAGTCCAGAGATCACTGCTACACATGAGAACCCGTTATTAGCGGTTCAATATTATTATATGAAAAAAATATGTGCTGAACATTATGTGGGAGAATCGTCGCTAAACGAGATTAGGTTTAGAAGCCATCTGAAATATTGTTTATAAGCTGACGTGCTCAGTCAGTGAAGTCAGATGATTTATATGTATGGGCGATGCTGAGGGCTTGGCTACTGACAGTCCATTATAATATTAATCTACATGAGTGCCCATGTAACATAACATTGCAAGACCATTTATCCACTGTACTATGATGTATTATGCCAACCTGTGATTTGTCACTATCTGTGCTGTCGAGTGTGTACGTCCAATTAAACTTTAGAAAAGGTACACAGTCGTTGGTGTCGATGACTTCCAGTCATACATGAGTGTGAGAAAAGAACATTTGTCAACAACACGAACCCTTATCATCATTCGCACATTGTACACTCAATCCATGTCTACACACCACTGCGTAGGTCAAGTTGACATTCCATACACTACAGTGGAGCAAACAACACCATAGAGATCTTATCAACTGATGATGATGATGATGTCTGCTTCCATCCACTTATATCTATCTTTTGGTGGATATCATTAACGGGAATAAAAATCCAACATTATCAACCTTATCAACTGGTGGACCAGCTTTCTGGGTTTGACCTCGCAGAAGTTCAGAAGTCAACAGATTACCGATACCAGACCGTTTCCTGTGGCTGATACGACACACTTGCAGTATTGGTTTGCTCTTTGTCAACACTTCGTCACGTGACCTGTCAAGTGAATGCAGTATGTAGGCCAGCGTTGTTGACAGTTTTACATTAGACATTACAGAGTTTCACAGAACAGTTGGATCAATTCTTGTCAATGTTAACAGGAAGACAGTATTTGTGTACTAAGAAGTCCTATTTTCATCGATGGATCTTCTTGTTTTCCATATATGAACTTTAATATTTAAGGCCAGAATGTTTAATTGAATAAAGTGGCAGTTTGTTTATGTTCATAAAAATAACTTTGCCATTACTGTAAAACTGAGCCTATTTTGCAACACATACTATCATACACATAATTTATATATATTTATGTTTACATGTTATTTGTTTGTATAGTATGTTAGTTTCTATGTCAGCGGGTTGTGTTTAAGGTTGGGCGGCGTCCTCACAACAGAATATCCCACGTCATAGAGGGTCCGTTGTGGGCGTTTTCTATAGGTGCAATTTTCTTGATTGAAAATTTGCTGCGACAACTGTTGCTTTTGTGTTAGCTGTGAAGACTGTAATTATTGTTATTTTTGTAATATTTCTTTGTTCTTTAGTTTTGTTTTGAGTTGTTTGTAATTTGTTGGTCTACTCTTTTCTATCTTTCAGTTCTATTCACAATTTGTATTCATATATTGTGACGTCATTGGTGTTGTTATTCTTTGCAGATTCAGTGATTATTTTCATTGATTTCCCTATTTGATTTATTTTGATTTCTGCAAACGTTCTTGTATTGTCAGTCCTATTTGTACTTTATGTATTCTGTTGGTTGACATATGTTTTATATAGGTATATTTCATAAGACACAATTGCCTGTGCACTGCACTTGGATTATGGTATAAACCAGTACCTGATTATTATTACTATTATACAAGACCTTATTAAAGGCTTGTGACCCACAGATATTGGGATAGTATACTGATTAATCAAGTCATTGAGAACTTGTGGTATTATTATTATTTCAGGTGATTAGTATTATTGTTAGACACCATGTCTACATTAGAATACTTCATTATACAAGGGAAAGCCCTTGATAAAACTGGTCAACAATTAGAACAATGGGCAGTTGCTCAATATGACAAAGCATTAGCTGCAGAAGAGAGAAGAGCTATGGCAGAAGAGAAAAGATTAGCTGCAGAAGAAAGAAAAGCTATGGCGGAAGAGAAAAGATTAGAAAGAGAAGCTGAGGCTGCTGCTGAACAAAAGAAATTACAGATGCAGGTGGAGGAAAGGAGATTTGAAGCTGAACAAAAAAAATTAGAAAGAGAAGCTGCTGCGGAACAAAAAAGATTAGACAGTGAAGCTGAACAAAAAAGATTAGACAGGGAAGCTGAACAAAAAAAATTAGAAAGAGAAGCTGCGGCTGAACAAAAAAGATTAGACAGTGAAGCTGAACAAAAAAGATTAGACAGGGAAGCTGAACAAAAAAGATTAGACAGGGAGGCTGAACAAAAAAGATTAGAGGCTGAAGAGAAAAAAGCAATAAGAGAACATGAATTTGAGTTGGAGAAATTGAGATTGACAAGTATGAGTAATGTTAATCAGGCATCTAGTGGTAATGGTAAACCTTCTACTTACAAGGTTAAGGTTCCACCGTTCAATCAGTCCAGTGACGATATTACATTCTGGCTGGATAGATTTGAACGTTCTTGTCGTACACATAATGTGGATAAATCACAATACGCTAATCAATTATCAGAAAACTTGAAAGGTGAATCTTTGACTAGATTATGCCTTGTAGGAGAAGCAGATAAGGATAATTATGATGTCATTAGGGCGGCTTTGATAAAAAAATATCAGCTAAGTGAGGAAGGCTATCGCCTTTTATTTAAGACGATGGTACCTGAGACGGGTGTAGAATTCTCAGAATTCACTGCAAAGGCACGTCTCACAGTTGATCGTTGGATTGAGCTTTCCAAAACAGAAAAAACGTATGAAGGACTTATGGATTTGTTGCTCAGAGATAAGATTATGTCATGTGTGAACAAACCTTTCCTTGAATTTATACATGAGCGTAAACCCAAATCTCTAAAAGAAATGGAAGAATATTGTTCCCAATATGTCACTGCACACCCCGACGTGACTTTTGGCAACACTAAGATTAAGGAGAGTATGCCAGTTGCTTCAGCAACACCATACAATCCCAATTATTCACACAGATTTCAGGGACCTCAAAACAGATTTGATAAAAAAGGTAACCATAATAGTTATCAAAACCAAGGTAACCAATCATTTCAGGGTTCTTCTTCAAAGAACTGGAGACGACCTGATAGCTCTCGACACAGGGGTGGTCATAATTATAGGAATTTCCGTAGAGGAAGTAATTATAGAAACTATCAGGGTTATCCGTCTTGGAGTCAACAAGATCATAATTACAGAGATACTCATTATAATGAATATGATAATGGTAACCAAAGGAACTATGACTCAAACCCAAATAGGGGTTACAATAGAGGTAACAATAACTACAGAGGTGATAATAACCGAGGTAGATCTCAAAACAAAAGACATAAACCACATTTTCAGGCAAACTCTGTACAACAAGAGTCCCATGAAGCCTATAAACAGAGTAAAGATAATAATGATGCTAGTAATATGGCATGTGCCGCTTTTGATTTTGGGAGAGCATCTCAGTGCCCCCAATGCAAAACGTTATTTGAGCCAACCACAGTGTCTACTTTAAGCTGTGGCCATCCTCTTCCTGCTCTTCCGGCATCAGTCGCGCATGATGGAAGAGGTTCTCTTGTCTTACATAAGGGTTTAGTGAATAACAATCCAGTCTCTGTGCTATTTGATTCTGGATGCACCACAATTGGTGTTAGGCAGTCACTCGTAGATCCTTCCCGTGCCACTGGACAAGTAGTCAAATGTGTAACATTTGGCGGCACATTAGAGAAATACTCTACTGCTATCATTAGGATTGCTACTCCTTTCTTTACGGGAGATGTACACGCATGTCTTCTTCCGAATCCGATCGCTGACCTCATCATCGGTCGCATTCATGGAGTCAAGGAATGCACTCCGCAACAAATTTCCACGTGGGAAAGGCAAAACATGCAGATTGCTAACGCTGTAGTCACTAGAGCTCAGGCTCTTAATGTGCCTCAAACTTCATCTATTGAAGATAATGAAGTGCATAACCAAGATAATCCCTTGGTAATTTCTCGTGACTCGTTTATAAAACAGCAAGAAGATGATCCCACTCTGAAGAAATTCTTCATTCTTGCAACTAAAGGTGATCCGAATAAGGACACAAGTCGTAAATCGTGGATTACAAAGAAGAATGGCGTACTTGTACGTATGGTTCAAGACTCCATTACGTCAAGTCATTCTCAAATCCTGGTTCCCAAGAATTTGAGAGTTAAAATTTTGCAGCACGTTCACGACTCTCAGTGTGCTGGACACATGGGTTTTTCCCGTACTAAGTCAAGAGTCCTTGCGGCTTTCTTTTGGCCATTGGTAAACAAGGACATACGTATTTATTGTCGATCTTGTAAAGTATGTCAGGAAGTTAAATCCAAAGGTCCACGGCATGCTGCACCCATTCAGGCGGCGGACATTCCTATTCGGCCGTTTCAAAAAATGGCCATAGACATTATTGGTCCATTTAAGATCAAGTCTGCCAGAAGACATCAGTTTATCTTGACGTGTGTTGATATGTGCACACGTTGGCCAGAGGCTATTCCTCTGAAGAGCATTACTACTGCTGATATTGCAGATGCTCTTTGGCTTATATTTTCTCGTCTGGGGTTCCCCGGAGAGATATTGTCAGACCATGGCACCCAACTAATATCAGATACCATGTCTCAAGTAATGTCTACCCTGCAGATAGATAGATCTTTAAGTAGTATCTACCATCCAATGTCTAATGGTATGGTCGAACGCCTTAATAGAACACTTAAAAAACTTACTGGGGAAGATAACTGAGGATCATCCTCAAGACTGGGACAGAGTTTTACCTGCGGCCCTCTTCGCTTACAGAGAGGTACCCAATGAACATACGGGATTTTCTCCCTTTGAACTCGTCTTTGGCGCGCGTCCGCGTGGCCCTATGTCGTTGCTTCACGATCTCATAACATCTGACAATATTGACGATGACACAAAGTCATCCTACGAATATGTCATCGCGTTGAGAAAAAAAATTATCGAAGCATGCAAATTAGCAACTTCTTCTGAATTTGCGAAACAGAAGGCAAGGCAATTTGCCAATAAGACGAGATGCTTACGACAACTTTGTCCTGGTGACAAAGCATTTGTATTACTACCTTGTAGGGAAAACAGATTACTTATTTCTTGGAAAGGTCCGTACGATATAATATCGAAAATTTCCGATGTCGACTATATTGTCGATATTGATGGGAAGCATAAAACCTTCCACATCAATATGCTTACTGAATTCCATGAACGTCCGGATTATTTGCAACCCATTTTCCAAGCAACGGACAATTCTCCAGTACAACATGGTCATTACTCATCACTGTCCGTGATACAGGATGAGGAAACAAGTTTTTCAGATGTAAATCTTCCTCTTCCAATGATCCCACTTCATTCCAGTGAATCATGGAAGAACGTTACTGTCTCTCCTAATTTGTCTATAGGAGAACAGCGACAAGTTTCAACTATGTTGCAAACATTTCAGGATGTACTCACTGACATCCCTGGACAAACGAATGTCATTCAACATGACATTGTTCTAACTGACCATACTCCTATTAGGGTTAGACCTTATCCTATACCTATACATTTTCAAGCACAGGTTGAGAAAGAGTTGGATGAGATGATAGATTTGAAAATAATCGAACCATCCACCTCTGCATATTCTTCGCCGATGGTTATTGTGCGTAAAAAAGACAATAACATACGTCTTTGCGTTGACTATCGAAAATTGAATCAAGGAACGAAGTTCGATGCCGAACCTATGCCTTTACTGGAAGAGCTACTTACTCGACTCTCCAAATCTCATTTTTTCACTAAACTTGATTTGTCTAAAGGATATTGGCAAGTTCCTTTATCTGAACGCGCCAAACCTCTCACGGCTTTTTCAACACCTAGAGGTTTGTTCCAATGGAATTTTATGCCTTTCGGTCTTATGAACGCACCAGCTACGTTCGTACGCATGATGCGCCGAATCCTATCTTATCGGTCAGATGTCATTGCATATCTAGACGACATCTGTCTTTTCAGCGATACTTGGGAAGATCACTATTCAGGGTTAGATGAATTGCTGTCTACTTTGCGTGAGCACAACCTGACAGCGAAACCCTCTAAAGCCTATATTGGTTTTAGCGAAATTTCTTTCCTAGGCCACCGAGTTGGTCATGGTTTCCTAAAGACAGAGGACCATAATACTAGTAAGATACTTAACATCTCAATCCCTAAGACTAAAAAACAGGTGAGAAGTCTGTTAGGTCTTATTCAATTTTATGGCAGATTCATTCAGAATCTATCCTCTATCATGGCACCTCTCTCAACACTTCTAAAGAAAGGTTCGCCTAATGTGGTCCACTGGTCTCAGGAATGCCAATGCTCTCTGGATAAGATTAAAACATTGTTTTCAACACCACCTATTTTAGTGCTACCCACTAAAGATAAGACATTCGTTCTTCGTAGTGACGCTTCATCCACTGGGATTGGAGCGGCACTAATGCAAGAGTACTCTGGAACTCTGCATCCTGTAATGTATATTTCCAGAAAACTTAATGCGCCTAGAAAAATAAAAAATAAAAAAAAAGCAGAAAGGAATTATTCGGTTTTAGACCGTGAGCTATTAGCTATGGTTTGGTCGATCCTCAAACTACAGAGATTCCTTCTAGGCGCACATTTCATAGTAGAAACCGACCAAAAAGCTCTTACTGCTATACAGAGTAAGAATTTGAAGAGCTCGAGGTCTACTCGATATGCAATTGCTCTTCAACCTTTTCATTTCTCTGTGCGAGCTATTCGTGGATCAGATAATGTGATGGCAGACATTCTGTCAAGATGCCCACATGATTCCACATAACTATTAGGGCTTAGACTTCTTGATATGTCTAGTTCTATAGTAGTTCCTTTTCTATATCATGATAGATACACATTTGTAATTTAATAATATAATGATTGTATCACTACATAGCGGTTCATGGATGTTTATTCACCGCTGTGCTTTGATGATTTTTTTCTTCATAAATCATAAATTTAAGATATCTAATACGAAATGATGATATGAATTTTTTAGGCATTGTGTAATTGCCAGAATTGTATTATACTTTGATGACACCTTCCTGGAAAAATATACTTGTAGAGAAATAATTTCTCTCAGTTTATGAGACACATTCTCACCAGTCGCTCCATAAGTCGACTTAGCCTCATATTAGGCGTTATAGGTATTCCTGATATTTTCATCTGCGCATTATTCATGCGTTGTGAGCCTATTGTACGTTGCTCCTAGATGTATTTCAAAAAAAAAAAAAAAAAATGTTCCATTTTTTTTTCCCGGGAGGTGTGGTAAGACTGTTACGTGCAGTCTTTGATATCTTACAATATTATACATAGGTAATTTTTTGTGCTTAAGGGAAAGTCATTATTGAGTTACTTCCCTTGAAAGTTGTGCCATCTCTTCGATCAAACTCCGCGGATAAATCCATTTTACTGCGATTTATTCGTTGTTTGGGTAATAATAGATTGTTCTTGCTTCAGAATATCTATGGCCTGAATTTATGTGTATTGTTTGTCTGAGTAGGACGAGTCTGTCTTATTTCTGTATATCTTTACATATCTAAGTCGAACTATATGTTCTGTTGTCTCTAGAGAGGTCAAAGGCTATTCGGCGGATGTGTCGCTAGAGTGTGGGGTGATTTGGCTTCGTCCTGATAGGGACTTTGTGTTTCCTATGTCGGCCTGTCGCCGGGAAAAAGTGATCTCAGTATTTGTGGGGAAAGTGATAGTCGTCTAAACCTATCGTGTATGCTTTACCCCAGTGTTTATTCATATTGCCAAGGAATGGCAGTTTCATATTTCCTCTACCAAGGTAATCAAAGACACTCTTATGAACTCTCGATCGAAGCCACCATTTTCGATAGTTACGATTTGAATGTCTAAGAGAATATATTTGACTCGATGAAAACGACTTCGATTCCTAGCAGCACTATATTCTGTAGAATGCAGTCAATTGTTCATGATCAAATCTACAGAGCAATGCAATGTTTTATGAATGACTAACTTTAGGACAGATTCATTATCTGCATCCAAACGTGAGTGACAGTTCACGAGTGAAGCCATCTTGGAACCAAAACATGTAGCGACTTTCAAGAAGAGAAAGGGGATGCCCGTATTATCGCTTGTTTAGTCCAGAGATCACTGCTACACATGAGAACCCGTTATTAGCGGTTCAATATTATTATATGAAAAAAATATGTGCTGAACATTATGTGGGAGAATCGTCGCTAAACGAGATTAGGTTTAGAAGCCATCTGAAATATTGTTTATAAGCTGACGTGCTCAGTCAGTGAAGTCAGATGATTTATATGTATGGGCGATGCTGAGGGCTTGGCTACTGACAGTCCATTATAATATTAATCTACATGAGTGCCCATGTAACATAACATTGCAAGACCATTTATCCACTGTACTATGATGTATTATGCCAACCTGTGATTTGTCACTATCTGTGCTGTCGAGTGTGTACGTCCAATTAAACTTTAGAAAAGGTACACAGTCGTTGGTGTCGATGACTTCCAGTCATACATGAGTGTGAGAAAAGAACATTTGTCAACAACACGAACCCTTATCATCATTCGCACATTGTACACTCAATCCATGTCTACACACCACTGCGTAGGTCAAGTTGACATTCCATACACTACAGTGGAGCAAACAACACCATAGAGATCTTATCAACTGATGATGATGATGATGTCTGCTTCCATCCACTTATATCTATCTTTTGGTGGATATCATTAACGGGAATAAAAATCCAACATTATCAACCTTATCACAAGACCATATTCAGGTTACAGGTTATCAAAGCAAAAATGTTAAAGCTAACAGTACTTTTACCAAAAATTTAATGATTGAAGAGAAAGTAGTCAAATTACACACTGTTTACCTATTTCTCAGTCTTCTGATTGTGTTGCGGATGCTGAAAGTTTAAGATGTTGGTTTTAGTTTTTCTCCAGTCAGTGTTTTGACGGATACACTCGCTCTTAAGTTATATAACATCTATATAAGAGACTTTTCTTCCCACTATGATGCAAAGTGAAGCATTAGGAATGGTCAGGAACTATTGGTCTTCATAGAAAGAGTTATAACCCGCAAGACCGTCTAGTTTTTGTCCTCTCTGTGCTCTCTGTTTGTCTTTCAGAGTGTGACGTTACCTCAAGCGTGTCTTCTTAGTATCTTTCAATATCTCTGAGACCAAATATATTTATGGTTTACAGTCTTTTAGTACAGTGTTTCCCACAGTGTGGTACGTGTACCCCGGCGAGTAAGCGGAATGAATGTTTCAAGGGGTTCACGGTAAATATGTTCAATTTTGTTGTTCTTCTTTTTTGCTGCAGAAAACGACTCATTAAAATGTAATATATTAGAATGGTGACACACGTTTATTTACAAGTGTATATTATACAACTGGTATTATATATATATATATATATATATATATATATATATATATATATATATATATATATATATATATTCATAAATAGCATATGTTATATAAGCCATACAATAGATAAAACTACCCTCAAATGGTCTTTACCTGAGAGGAGTACACTGGTAACACTAAACTCTTGTAAGGGGTACACTGGTAAGAATAAGCTTATAAGGGTATGCTGGTAAGACTAAACGTATAAGGGATATGCTGGTAAGACTAAACTTATAAGGAGTACACTGGTAAGAATAAACTTATAAAGGGTACACTAGTAAGAAAAAACTTATAAGGCGTACACTGGTAAGAAAAAACTCTTATAAGGGGTACGCTAGTAAGAATAAACTTATAAGGGGTACGCTGGTAAGAATAAACTTATAAGGGGTACACTGGTAAGAATACACTTATAAGGGGTGCACTGGTGAGAAAACTCTTATAAAGGGTACACTGGTAAGAAAATACTCTTATAAGGGGTACGCTGGTAAGAATAAACTTATAAGGGGTACACTAGTAAAAAAAAAAATTATAAGGGGTACACTGGAAAGAAAAAAACTTATATATTATAAGGGGTACGCTGGTAAGAATAAACTTATAATGGGTACGCTGGTAAGAATGCATTTTAATAAGGATGCATCGGTAACACTAAACTCTTATATAGGGTACGCCGGTAAGACTAAACTCTTACGAGGGGTAAGCTGGTAAGACTGAACTCTTGTAAGAGCTACGCGATTATTGTAAGTTAGGGAGACACTGGTTCAGTGCATCCGTGCCGGCGAATATGAAATCTGTACCGCATTGATACACGCTGAGCCCAGCATTTCTGAACCGGTCTTGAAGACACCGAAAAATTGTTTGAGTGGCGAAAAAACAGTTTCCGGAATGTCGCAGAAAACAGGCAGAAAAATGACGTTTCATTAACAGTAAAAATTTTGTTATGTCTGCCCGATCCACGTGATCTTTAAATGGCCATTTTTGAAGCTATGTTCTGATACAAGTTATGGCAATAGGAGCATGTTCATACCCTTGCGTTTTGTTTCTGGTTTTTTTTTTTAAAAAGCCTGTTCTTCTTTTCTATTTCTGTTTTAAAACTCGTTATTCATTCTTACTCCAATCTGTCCTGGCACTCAATTCTTTCCCCTTTTGTTGTGTTCTCGTCATTCCTAACTGCGGTGCCAGGATGGACATCCGTTGTTGTAGAAAAGTTCCGTTTTCTGTAATCATTTTGTCTTAGCTTCCTTAACTGGCAAATGGAGTTAAGCTTGAACAAGACATATTGCCAGCCATAGCAGACTTTTCATTTATACATTTTTATTTAAATTACACTGCATTTCCAGTTTCTCGTTTATTCATATTATCCTTCGTTCTTTTAGTTTTTTTTTCGTGTTGTCCTGCGTTAATCTTTTTTTATTATTTTTTCTGCTTTGGTTTTCTTCGCTTCATTTGGTTTTTTTTTCCACGGCTAAAAAACATAGCTACATTTCCTTATTTGGGTCGGGATAGTGAAAAAATGTATGTCCCCCTTACTTTATGTAAATAAATGAATAATACATGTAAAAGTATGTTTCAGGCACTAGATTCGCTCCTGTAGTGAGGCGGTGTTGTCATTTGGAAGGTCCTGGGTTTGAGTCTCCGGGAAAGCTATCACTTCGGTTGTTTTTCTGTTGTCTAGTTTTCTACTTCTTTATTCCTCACGAGTGCCTGAAAACATACCTTTATGTGTATAATTTATTTATTTACAGGCCTCGGGTTTCCCCTCTTTAGGTACCTTAAGTAAAGAAGATTGTCCAGTCTCTATGACTTTTCAACAACAGGCTACTGTTTTTTTTTCTAGTTCTATAATAATAATAATAATAATAATAACCCCTTCAGTCATAACTGACTATGGGAATGTGCCCTTGAGGTGACAGCCTTCAGCTGCTTATTTTTCCGGTCTCCCTTTCGACGTTTTCTCATCTCTTCTGCTTGTTGTGTGAGCTTCTTTTCGCCCAAGCTGAGGTGGCGCCGTAGATAGCATCGCCACTTGGTGTGATCGGCAGCTTCATCCTCCCATGTTACTGGATTTATGTCCAGCACCTTCATGTCTCTCTTGCACACATCTTTGAATCTCAGCTGCGGTCGCTCAACTGCTCTTATCAAATTCAACGTATTCTGTGATTTAAACTAGGTGTGAAGGAATGGGAATGAAATATCATCAGCGGCGGATTATTCATTAAGCCCACTAGACGCGGGCTCAGGGCCCCAGGTTTACAGGGGCCCCGCAAAAAAAAGCAACGGAATCATAACGCACAGAGCTCTTCAGAAACGGCACGTGCACGACAGTACGCTCGTGCGTGCAGGGTAATAGTAACTGTACAACAGTTAGTTTATTAGTTACTTCAACCCTCGCTTTTTTCCCTTTTTGTTTTTAATTATATTTTCTTGGCAAGGGCCCCACTACTTTTAACAAAATCTAGGGGCTGTAATGAATACTTGTATTTTTTTTTTTTTTACATGTTATTATATATTAACAAAAACATTTATCTGAAATGCATTCGTTTTTTTTTCTAGTTTTAACTTTTAGAAGATTGGAGATGGGCCCCAAAATATCTTAATAGCCTGGGGCCTCCGGAGTTTTTAATCTAGCCCTAAACATCATCATATCTCAACAACACCAAAACTAAGGTGGTTGAAAGTTGCCAGATTATTAACAAAGACAGCAGTCATTGCTGAAACAGTGACAGAGAAATAGAAAATTGACACACACACACAAAATCAGACGGAGATGTGCCCATATGGGGGTGGAGTAACAAACGGTAGACAACGTATTCCAAAACTGTCGGCTCCACGAGAGGAGCAGGGTAGCAGCATGACCTTCTCTAACCCAGTGAGAAACTATATAGTGACGAGAGAAGCCTGAGACGGACTGCCTGCTTTATAAGAGATAACCAAAAAAATATCACAATATACCCCAATTATAACCAACTTTCAGGTTGAACAGGGTATTACAGCAACATAGTAGACGAAAACAACAACAACAACACAACATAAAGGTAGTCAGTCCTATAGCAGATACTGCCGTAAAGGAGTGAAGTGTTAGAGATTTCACTATTCTAGGTCCAGCATTGATAGGTGGGGGTGACCAGTTCCCTCCCTCGCTGCCTTTTCCTTCCCTAACTCAAGAGCAAAGTCAGGTACCCATTTACACCTGGGTAGACTTGTGCGTGTCGATACTGCGTGTGCCCAGCATATGCGGAACGGAGAAAGTGCATATGACCGTCACCAGTAGGCTACCATTGTTAGAAAAACTGTACCGAGGTACCGACAGCCTCAGGCTGACCCTTGCTGTCTTTGAACATATTTGAGCGAACAAAGAAGAAACAAGACATGGTTTTATAAAATTGCATCTTCAGAGGGCTCAATGTTTCTAAAGTTGATCGCCGTAGCTCCTGGGTTGCCTGTCGCTAACTTAGACCACCCACGCCGCTAAATCGAAAAGACTATTAAAAACTACAAACACAGAAAACTGCTTATAATGCGACAGGTAATGATGCGGCGTTTTCCGACGGTTGAAGTACAGGATCTCAACTCAGATGTGCGAATTGAAGTGAACAACTAATTGAAAATAAAACAAACACACGATAATACCCAACCGCTTTTGATTTCGTCCGTTGGCCTATTTAATTTTTTTTTTTTTTTTAAATATCATTATGTGTATTTTCCATAGTAACGGAAGTGGTACGTGACCGTAATTCATGGCTGCTGCCTCTAGTGATTTGGGTGTGTCCCGTATGGATACGTGCTTCTTCCCGTCTTCATGTTCTTTGAGATTCATTCATTGTATTCATCGTTTTGTTGTTGTTGTATGTCATCATCCTGCTTTTTTTTTACCTTTGTTATGCTTTATTTTCTTAGTTAATAGCATTACGTTATTTATTTTTGTGACGTTTTTCCTTCAAATTTAAAACGAAAATCGTTTATTATTGTGCTTTTCTTATTCTGTTGTAAACTGAGTTGTTATTACCGTTTGCATGTCGGGTTCGAATCACAGTGTCGTCACGCTCTAGTCAGCCCAGCTGTAAATTGGTACCTGACTCTGCTCTTCAGTTAGGGAAGGAAAAGGCAGTGAGGACGGGAACTGGTCACACCACTTCATACAGCTGGACTTAGGATAGTGAAATACTTTTACCAAAAATGTTATGATTGAAGAGAAATTTGTCAAATTACACACTATTTACCTATGTTTCAGTCTTCTGACTGTCTTGCAGATGCTGAAAGTTTAAAATGTTGGTTTCGCTTCCTGAGTATCTGATACGGAACTACGTTTACATCTGTTTCTACCTGTCCAGTTGTTGTAACTCACTCAAGGGTAACGTTACAACAGTGATAGATATTACACACAAATGTAAGGACTACTTTCATTTAATCATATAGATCTTGATCCGATAGCCAAAGACAAATCAGAGCAAATACTTGTGAAAAGAAACAATGACAAAACAAAGTAATTGACCAATTATTTGTTTTGGCTTGGAAATTTTAAATACTTTGTTATTTATCTTCATTATATTGATTTATGGGTACCTGACTCATGAGTTAAGGAAGAAAAAGCAACGGAGGTAACTGGTCACCCTAACTCTCGATGCTGGACCTTGGATAGTGAAGTATCTAACACTTCACTGCCCCTAAGACAGTATCTGCTACGGGACTACCTACCTGTGCCCCACAGGGAGCTGAACATGTATTGATGATGATAGTCTCCTTGTTATTGACTTTCTGTGGACAAAGAGATTTGTTTTCTGAAGCTGCTCGTTCATGTCTTAAAATTGATGTGGTAATTATATTTTAATCCAGCAGAAGTCTGGTTTCTTCGCGTGGCATGTCTCAGGGGGAATCCGATAACATTAACGATAATGAAGTTTCTTGCAGGTAAACGTCATTGTGGCTCATATCAAAAGTGTAGTATCTGTTCTAATCAGTTAAATATCTGATATGTGGCTCATTGGTTTACTTGCGGTAGTTAAACTGATTGTTAGGACAAGATGGGATGCATGGGGATGGGGGGGGGGGGAGGGGGGGCTTGCTTCGTTCTTGTCGCGCGTCTGTCGACCAGGTAGTCGGAGTTCTTTCGGGAATGGCCAAATATAAAGAGGTTTTACACCTATGCTCCTTTGGGAGGTGGAGGGCAAAAAATGAATGAAACGTCCTGTCTAGTATTTCCGCGAATCAGTGGCGTACTAAGTTGGGAGGGGGGGGGAAGGGGTAGTGCGAGGGGGTGGACCGCCAGGTGCGGGTGGACAACTTCATTTTGGACAACTTCATTTTAGTCGCCTCTTAGTACATGCTTGTGAGATCAGTAGGCATATTCTTTCTTTGTTTACTGTCGTAGATTTTTGATAGGTATTTATGATCGATTTTGGTCCCGTCTGAATAGAACTAGAACAGGTGATAAATCAGTGAGAGATAAGGTACAGAAAATAGATTTCACGAGTGAAATGGTGAAAGATAGAGTCTGTCCCTGGATTTGTACTCTAGTCCAGCCTATCTCTACAACAGAAATTTGTTGATCAGACAGTCTACTTTCTAGATATATATATATATATATATATATATATATATATATATAGATATATATATATATATATATATATATATATATATATATATATATATATATATACATCAACCACTCACATACACCCACACACACAGATAAGTGACGACAATTAAACGCACAAATGTGAAAACTATTAAATGGAGTAGGGATATTGGGACAAGCTGACCGACACGGTTAATAAGTTTTATGTTAATTTTATTTATCATAAAGAACTTCACAATATTTATCAAAATATCAAAACATAAAAATCATAGGTTACAAAATTAATAAGGAATAGACCCATGAGTGTAATCCCCCCTCCCTCTGTTGGGACAAGATCCCGTTAGAAGACGTTATTACCCCCCCCCCCCCCCCCAAAAAAAAAAAAGGTCAATAGGATTTGCGTTATGGTCTAGAATTTGCATATGCTGTAAAGAACAGAGTTTCTCAGTTAATCTATTCTGAAATGAACAGTATTAGCAAAACATAAGAAAGGCACAACAAAGTGAGTATATTAGTTATACAAATTTAAAAATTATTCATTCCTTCTTTCTCTCGCTCTGACAAACATGTGATTACATTTCATTCTCACTTACCAAATAAGTGCTTTCACCACATCTGGAACATATCTCCATGATACATCCACAAATCCAAGGTTGGGTTATTTGGCGAAACCAGCCCCAGTTTCTCCAAGACTGATTAATTCTCTTATTGGGAAACGCTTGCTTCGTTACTGTTACTATGATTCTGTTTATGATACATCAATGAGTCCAGGTAGGAAATTACTTAAGAGATTTAATGGTCACAGTGTCAGTAGCTGATAAATTTGATACTAGAAGGAAATGTCAGGTATTAAAATCTCTCAGGATCAAGAAACCTCGTCACACCACAAATGGTCGATAGTCGGAAAATGTCAATGTTTTATTATTTCGCCACAACGGGCTGAATGTATATAAAAATTGGGAAAAAGAAATCTGGATATCTCTAGGCCCAGTTACAATTTATTCTTAATATTCTTTGGGTTGGTACTCTGTCTCTTTCTGGGTGTAAACAAGAGGCCAGACCGGTCCACCTTGAAGACCCGATAGATATAAAAAAAAGAATGTTCTTTTTGTACTGTAGGACTTAGATCCGTTATTCTCAGATTATACTTTTTCACAGATTAAGGCCGCTGGTAGATTTTGGGTTTGTGACCCGTACTGAATATAGGAAGAAATAAAAACAACCATATAATCACAATAACCACCACACCACTTTTCTATCCTAAAATTAACCCGCGCAGAATTATAAGTTATTATCCACTCGGTTATTTAACTTTGAATAGAACTACACGAGTATAGCTTATCTTATCGTTAAAAAAAAACCGTAAATTAAGCTCTAGTCATTTACAAAATTGCTCAAAATGAATTAGAAATAAATATTTATTTCGTCAGTACTCAAAGTGAATAGTGCATTTACGAGTTGACCCAGTATCTCTTACTGGTTACTAGCAATTAATTAATCAACGCTACAGCCGGAACAATTTCGCTATAAATTATTTTAATTCGCTAGTCACTTAACACACTGTAAATCCTAGTGACATATAAATGACGGACTTTAAAAATTAAATCGCTCAACACAGAAAAATCTTAGTACAATATTTACCGCAGCACAAAAATTAAAACAACTCCAACGAAAAAAACTAAGTAATTCCAATGATATAGTGGATCAAGAAATCGCAGCTAGATGTTCCAAAACTTCTGTGGGTACTGAATAATCTAAGTTTGAAAGCTGGAATATATAATAATAATAATAATAATAATAGCCCCTTCAGTCATAACTGACTATGGGAATGCGCCCCTGAGGTGACAGCCCTCAGCTGCTTATTTTCCTGGTGCTCCTTTCGACGTTTTCTCCTCACCTCTGCTTCTTGTGTGAGCCTCTCTTCGCCCAATCTGAGGTGGCGCCGTAAATAGCATCGCCACTTAGTGCGATCGGCAGCTTCATCCTCCCATGTTGCTGGATCCATGTCCAGTGCCCTCATATCTCTCTTGCACACATCTTTGAACCTCAGCTGTGGTCGCCCAACTGTTCTCTTGCCATCTGCTAATTGTCCGTAGAAGATATCTTTTGGGATGCGACCATCTTCCATGCGGCGAACATGGCCAAGCCAGCGAAGTCTGCGCTGTCTAAGAAGCGTATACATAATTTGAAGGCCAGCACGTGACAACACCTCGACATTTGTCACTTTATCTTTCCACGAGATGCCGAGGATGCGGCGTAGACACCGCAAATGGAAGGTATTGAGCCTTCTTTCTTGCTTAGCATAGGTCGTCCAGGTCTCGCTGCCATATAGGAGTGTGCTGGTGACGCAGGCATTATATACCGCAGCTTTGGTCTTCATTGTGAGTTTTGAGTTTCCCCAAACACGCGATGTGAGGCGGGCAAAGGTAGCTGCAGCTTTGCCAATGCGGCTGTCGATTTCTGTATCCAGTGAGAGTTTGTCATTGATGGTAGACCCTAGGTATGTGAAGTGGTGCACCACTGCCAATTCATAGTTATCGATAGTGATAACTGGTGCAGCACCCACATCCTGACTCAGCACATTCGTTTTCTTTAGACTTATTGTGAGGCCTGTGGTGAAGTGGGATGTTATAAATATTTATAGGGGACTTAGTGTACTGACTGAGATCAGCTGTGAAGGTATCTATATCTATTAAGAGTAGTGTATTATAGATAACCTTACTTGCTACCACATATCTATATATCTCAGTCAGAATTATTCTGGAATAGTGTGATGACTACGTTATGTGTCTAGGGTATGTGTATGATGAAGTGTAAGTCACAACAACAGACAGATAAACAATTTAATTTAATCCACTACTCTTGACAACACTGTGACACTCACATACATATAACACTCTATGAGAATATCTTAAGGAGTCACTGATAACTTTTCAAATAACAATATGTATTCATGGTTATCATAAAGGTATATGTGTCCTGATTCAAATACAAAGGAACCAGGAATCACAATCAATTTTAATTACAAGTATATGTACAGACTTTATCAATATGAATATTGTAGTGACATATATTATTAAAAATATCCTATGTGTGTCAGTTGTGTAGTAGTAATATGAGGTAATACTGGTTTTGTTTTGTTCAAGCTCTGTTGGTATTTGTCATCATGACTTCAATAGTTTGTCTTTTGGGACTAGTATTGGAGATGTTCTCAGTTCCTGATATTAAGACAATTAAATTCCCCTCTGAATGTTATTTTTTACAAAGTCATTTCAAGATGAGGGGACATAATGTTGAGCTCAGCTGGCCAAATCAGCTTATCTTGCGTGATGGCGGCAGGAAAGGACTCCTCTGCTCGAATTCTCCCCTGGGCTCTGGAGACAACTCACTGATAGCTAAAAAGACCAAGGAGTATGCTGTCCGACTCTGGATTCAGCAAAGCTCTGACCAGGTGCTGCTCAGTACCATCAAGACCACGGTCCCTGAAAACAAGAAGGATGTACCTTCTACTTCATAACTAATTGATACTCTAGTTCTACACTGAGCACAATACAACACAAACATTGAGTTCAGAGCGTTAGGCCAACTGTCAGCTTCATCTGAAATACTTTATACCAGTATTTACCTCCTTAATGGTCACTACGCCTCTGCACTTCCAGCATTATTTCTGTCTAATCAATCATCCAGGTGTCAGTGTACTATTTGGCCATTCCATGCCGTTTTACTTCCCTCCGACACCCTCTGTTCAGGCTGGAGCATTATAGGCTTTATCTCCTGTTTGCCACTGAACTACACATATATATACAGGCATAAATTAACAATTTACATTCAATTTTCATTAAAAGATACTGAATGGTTCAAGCTTACCACAATTTCATGGAAATAAACACAGATGCGTTGATTAGCAATGAATTCTGGCACAATTACTGGCACAAATTCCCATCTGCTTATGTTCCAGGCTTTTATTTAACACAAATATGAGCTGGCTTCAACGCACTGTTGCTTTATCAAGATTATTTGCACTAGTGGTCTCGAACTAACGCTCCTAGGTGAGTATATCAGCGAGTCTAGCCAATGAGGCCACGTTTCGACAAGTGTTTGAAAAAATGTTACCTTTTCACGTCTCCCCTAACAACGAAAGATAGTATTTATAGCTCGACCAATCGTGGTTAGTCTTTCATTTGTTGCGCTCCAATCAATTTGGAGTTTACATGGTAGGCTAATTCTGTAACGTAAGATTTTTTTCAAACACGTTATAAAAAAATTTTATGAGCAGAAATGATTCCATGCTGTCAGGCATCCCCACTATTTTATTTTGGGTATAATTTATTAATTCCTGGACTATTTGCGTAACGTTTTACATAGTCTTTGTCAGCAAGCCCTAAGGAACCCAAATATACAAATTTAAAAGAGCTACGTGGCTGCGTTCAAAATATGTATTTTCTACCTCCTGTTTCGAAGATGTGCTGTCTGGGTACTGTTATGTTTTCAACCGTAAACCCATCTAATGTTATCTTTTCTAATAAGAGTTTTTCAGGATTTATAAACCTAACTCTGGGATGGGTAATGTATTTTATCACTGTCCGTCTGAAAAAAAAATTAGTGCATGTAGTCTTACACGCGTGATGGCAGCATTTGTGTATCGCGCGAAGCGTGTTTAGTGTTCGGCTTTCTGCCTCTCCCTTCTCGCTATCCTTTTGTCCATCTGTCTTTTGATCTTGGTAACATAGTGTAGAAAAAGACATGAATGGAATTTAAAATTTAGGTCAACTTGCATATTTCAAGGTTTTTCTTAGAAAGGCAGCACATTTTATTGTGTGTTTGGGAAACGCGTGTATGTTGCAGAAGGCCTTTAATATCAACGTGAAACGTTACAATTTGCATACGCAGTAGAAAACAAGGGGATTTCGAGTACAGTCATTGTGACAGCACTGTTCTTTACCATTCTTCTTCCTTTATTTATTATATGTATTTATTAGGCTTTATATTTACTTGATAATTTATATATGTGGATTAGAATATTCCACGACACCTTCCCTCTTAAAACAGACATTATATGTCAGTCCTTTATTCTATATTCACATAGAGAAATTTATTATTATTTCTGGGGTTTACGGTGATTCTCATCACACGGATGGCGGCTTAAAAAATCCGCTCCCAAATTGGTTTTTCCAGATATATACTCAATGCTAAAATTATATGGAGCCAAAAGTAAAGACCATCGGAGTAACCTGGAGTTCTCATGCCTAGCCTGTGCTAGAAACGATAACGGTTTGTGGTCTGTTTGCAACTTAAATGCCTTCCCATATAGATAAATATTGAATTTCTTTATCGCCCATATTACTGCAAGACATTCTTTTTCGCTAGTTGAGTAGTTGATTTCAGCTTTATTCAACTTTCTGCTAGCATATGCCACTGGGCTTAATTCCCCATCCAATGCATCTGATTTCTGTAGTAGAGTTGCACCTAACCCAATATTACTTGCATCCGTCCTTACTATGAATTCTTGACTTAAGTCAGGTAATTTTAAAATGGGTTTACTTGTGAGCTTTTCCTTCAATTCTTGGTAAGTCATTTCACATTGTGGTGTCCATGTAATGCGATCTGGATGTCCTTTACGTGTCAATTCAGTTAACGGTGCACATATGGAATTAAAGTTTTTGATATACTTCTGGTAGAAACCACATAATGAGACAAAGGATCTCACGTCCTTCTTGGTTTGTGGTCTCGGGGCTTTCTGTAGTTTCTCTAAATTCTTTGGGTCAGGGGTCATGTTTCCCTGATAAACTGTGTGTCCCAAAAATTCCAATTCTTTACATCCAACGCAACATTTGGTTGGTCGGGCTGTTAAATTTGCCTCCCTAAGTCGATCAAACAGCATGTTCAGAGAGTCAATGTGTTCCTCAAATGTTTCTGTTGCTATAAGGATATCATCCATAAAATTTGTTATACAGGGATTATTCAGAGGATCCAATAATTTTCTCATCATTCTAGAGAAGACACTAGGCGCATTCTTCAATCCAACTGGCAATCTATTAAACTCATAGTGTCCTTCTGAGGTACTAAAAGCTAGGTATGGTCTAACCTCAGGCTTTACTGGAATCTGATAGTATCCTTTACTCAGATCCACTTTTGAGAAATATTTAGCTTTATTTAGCCTGGCAAACAGCTGATTTGTATCCGGCAATGGATCCACCTGTCCTTCTGTAATAGCATTCAGTCTCCTGTAATCTATACAGAGTCTATGTTCTCCAGAGGGCTTCCTTAAGAGTACCACACCGGAACTATACGAAGACTCACTGTGCGAAATAATTCCTTCCTTCAATAGATAGTCTATCTCTTCCTTCAAAGCTTTCTCCTTAGCAAACGGAATCGAATATGGTTTCATACAGACAGGTGTGGAGTCTATTAGTTTCATATCATATTCCAATAGGTTTGTATGCCCTGGTCGGTCTGTTAACACCTCTGCATGATTATTTAGAACCTGTTGCACTCTCTCTTTCTGAGTTTTCGTTAAATGTGTACTGATTTTCACCTGTGCTGCTGTCTCACAGGGGTGTAATGGATATTCAAATGATGAAAGTGGTTCCTTTTTCATCTCCATGGCGATGGACAAGGTCAACAAGTGTGTCTCTTCCTGATGTTCTCTTTCCAAATATTTCTTCAGGAGATTCACATGATAGATTTTTTCTTTCCCCTTCTTATCTATCTTATAATTTGTTCTAGACACCTTCTCTAGAACTGTATATGGACCCTGCCATCCAATTTGTAACTTATTCTGACTCCCGGGCAAAAGAAGCAGTACTTTCTCTCCCACAGCCAAATTTCTGTCCTTCGCCTTCCTGTTATAATAGGCAGCATGTTTCTTCCTGGCTTGTTTCAAATTTTCATTGGCAAGTTTCCAGCCAGTTTTTAACCGAGTGGTCAGCTCATTCACATATTGGTATGAAGATGTAATGTTTTCCTCTGCCTTTTCATCAGTCCACGTTCTTAACAAAGCTACATATGGACCTTTAATTGTGTGGACCTATTTGTCCATGCACCGGTATGGTCTCTTCCACTCGAAGCTTTATAGTGATGATTTTTCCTCCCAGAATTATCATTCACAAAACGACCGCTACCAATTCTTTTGGGGCTTTCTCCCCACTTAAAATTCTTGATGAGAGATTTCCTCCCTACATCCTCTTCCTCCAGTTTGTTTAAGTCCGATTGAGGGATTTTCGGCTTATCCTGGGGTAAGACATCTTTTTGCACTCTCCGCATAGTGGCCATTGTAAAACAGTTAAGTGAAGCTTGTCCGTGAAAAGGGGCTTCCCATTCCATTTGGTCCACTTTATCAAATTTATATCTCTTTTTATTATCAGGCCTAATTTTGCCCCGGGGCGTGTCCAGGTCCTGATCCATGTTCCCACTTGTGGGTGTTCCCTCATGTGCTATGCTACACCTTTCTACAAAATTTTCAATGTCCCATCTTGCTTTGGGCCAATAATAATTGTGAGCCACCTTTTGAATGATGGTACCTATCTTCTCATGGTTCCCATCTGGTTTCACATGTAGGCTCCTTATTAATTCTGTCCTATATCTCTTTGGAAGAACCAGCTGTCCGTGACCTTTGGATCTAGCTCCAGTCTTCCTATACATCAACTTGTTTTTCATGTAAAAATCTCCCTTGCCTGGAGTTGTATGACAAGTTGACAATTTTCTGAAACAAGGCTTGAGTGTTTTATCCCCAGCCTGTGCCTTCCTCATCTCTTCTGGAGTGGTATCCAACATAATATCCTCCTCCTGTCTTGAGGTCGACCTGACCTGAAGGGTTGCCATATACACAGGTTTCCTTCTGCAACGGTCAGTGTCATGATTGTCCATCTGACAATTCTTACACCACCTTTTTCCTTGGTTGAAAGATTTTCTTTCATCATATTTCCTTTCATCGAATTGTGGGAATTTATTTTTATTGTCATACCGTGGCCTATCAAATTGGTGCTTACCTTTATTTTGATCCTTAGGATCAAATTTATTAAAGTTCTGTGGTGCCCTAAAGTTATCCACTTGTTTCTTTTTTATTACCTGTTACCTCTGCTTGAGCTGCTTGATACCTTTCAGCAACATTTAGCAACTCACCCAGCCTCTCTGCACCTTGTTCCATGAGAAACTTTCTCAGGTCTGGAGCCATGGACTCTCTTAATTGCTCTATAAGGACCATTTCCTTAAGATCTTGGGTTTTCCCCAGAGAAGTCCATTTCTCCAAGTATGTCTCTATTCGTGCAGAGAACTGGTGATAGGTTTCACCTGACAGTAGTTTAGCATTCCTAAATTTTTTCCTATAAAATTCTGCATTCTTTTCATACCTTAACAAAAGAGCCTGCTTTAGCATGTCATAATTTTCCTGATCACCTCTGCTCATTTTTGCAAAAACTTCATAAGCTGCCCCACGAAGTCCCTGAGATAACTTTAAGCTCCACCTTTCTCTCTCTAACCCATACGTGGTAGCTAATAGTTCATATCTATTTATATAGCTCTCAATATCATCGTCTTTCTCAACAAAATGATCTAAATGAAAGTTCATAGCTGAGGTTGAGGCTCCCTGAGTAACCGTAGCATCAGAGGCAAAGGGACTGGCACCATTTTCAGGAGCATGGCCTTGAAACTCAAACTCCCTTAGTCTTAACTCATGTTCCCTTTGTAATCTCTTCTCCTCCTTTTCTGCTTCCCTTTCTGCAGCTAATTTCCTCTCTTCCCTTTCTGCAGCTAATTTCTTCTCTTCTCTTTCTACAGCTAATTTCTTCTCTTCTCTTTCTGCAGCCTGTCTTCTTTCCTCGGCTTCTCTTTCTGCAGCTAATCTTTTGTCTTCTCTTTCTGCTTCCAATTTCTTAGTCTCAGCCTCAGCTTGCAACCTCTTAGTCTCAGCCTCAGCTTCAAATTGTAACTTCTTAATTTCCCTTTCAGCCTCTAACTTTCTTTCGGCTTCAAACCTTCTTTCTTCGCGTTCAATAAATTTGTCACATTCCGTAGTGACATAGGCAACCATAACTTGCCCATCTAATCCTAACTCTTTTGCAGTCTGTACAGCAGCAGATCGAAACTTGGCCAGGTCCGCCATTGTCTATCAGGTAAGTTTCTACAATGTCTAACCAACAATTTAATCTCTAAATATATCTAATGGACAACACAGGCACCGTGAGCTCAACCTTATTTACTTCCACCCAAGGATACCTTTTAATTCTTATATTCCCTGAAGTGAATTACCCCCAATATTTTTAATAGGGAAAGATTCAAAATCCCAAGAGCGAGACCCCAATATATGTGGTGAAGTGGGATGTTATAAATATTTATAGGGGACTTAGTGTACTGACTGAGATCAGCTGTGAAGGTATCTATATCTATTAAGAGTAGTGTATTATAGATAACCTTACTTGCTACCACATATCTATATATCTCAGTCAGAATTATTCTGGAATAGTGTGATGACTACGTTATGTGTCTAGGGTATGTGTATGATGAAGTGTAAGTCACAACAACAGACAGATAAACAATTTAATTTAATCCACTACTCTTGACAACACTGTGACACTCACATACATATAACACTCTATGAGAATATCTTAAGGAGTCACTGATAACTTTTCAAATAACAATATGTATTCATGGTTATCATAAAGGTATATGTGTCCTGATTCAAATACAAAGGAACCAGGAATCACAATCAATTTTAATTACAAGTATATGTACAGACTTTATCAATATGAATATTGTAGTGACATATATTATTAAAAAATATCCTATGTGTGTCAGTTGTGTAGTAGTAATATGAGGTAATACTGGTTTTGTTTTGTTCAAGCTCTGTTGGTATTTGTCATCATGACTTCAATAGTTTGTCTTTTGGGACTAGTATTGGAGATGTTCTCAGTTCCTGATATTAAGACAATTAAATTCCCCTCTGAATGTTATTTTTACAAAGTCATTTCAAGATGAGGGGACATAATGTTGAGCTCAGCTGGCCAAATCAGCTTATCTTGCGTGATGGCGGCAGGAAAGGACTCCTCTGCTCGAATTCTCCCCTGGGCTCTGGAGACAACTCACTGATAGCTAAAAAGACCAAGGAGTATGCTGTCCGACTCTGGATTCAGCAAAGCTCTGACCAGGTGCTGCTCAGTACCATCAAGACCACGGTCCCTGAAAACAAGAAGGATGTACCTTCTACTTCATAACTAATTGATACTCTAGTTCTACACTGAGCACAATACAACACAAACATTGAGTTCAGAGCGTTAGGCCAACTGTCAGCTTCATCTGAAATACTTTATACCAGTATTTACCTCCTTAATGGTCACTACGCCTCTGCACTTCCAGCATTATTTCTGTCTAATCAATCATCCAGGTGTCAGTGTACTATTTGGCCATTCCATGCCGTTTTACTTCCCTCCGACACCCTCTGTTCAGGCTGGAGCATTATAGGCTTTATCTCCTGTTTGCCACTGAACTACACATATATATACAGGCATAAATTAACAATTTACATTCAATTTTCATTAAAAGATACTGAATGGTTCAAGCTTACCACAATTTCATGGAAATAAACACAGATGCGTTGATTAGCAATGAATTCTGGCACAATTACTGGCACAAATTCCCATCTGCTTATGTTCCAGGCTTTTATTTAACACAAATATGAGCTGGCTTCAACGCACTGTTGCTTTATCAAGATTATTTGCACTAGTGGTCTCGAACTAACGCTCCTAGGTGAGTATATCAGCGAGTCTAGCCAATGAGGCCACGTTTCGACAAGTGTTTGAAAAAATGTTACCTTTTCACGTCTCCCCTAACAACGAAAGATAGTATTTATAGCTCGACCAATCGTGGTTAGTCTTTCATTTGTTGCGCTCCAATCAATTTGGAGTTTACATGGTAGGCTAATTCTGTAACGTAAGATTTTTTTCAAACACGTTATATAAAAAAATGTTATGAGCAGAAATGATTCCATGCTGTCAGGCATCCCCACTATTTTATTTTGGGTATAATTTATTAATTCCTGGACTATTTGCGTAACGTTTTACATAGTCTTTGTCAGCAAGCCCTAAGGAACCCAAATATACAAATTTAAAAGAGCTACGTGGCTGCGTTCAAAATATGTATTTTCTACCTCCTGTTTCGAAGATGTGCTGTCTGGGTACTGTTATGTTTTCAACCGTAAACCCATCTAATGTTATCTTTTCTAATAAGAGTTTTTCAGGATTTATAAACCTAACTCTGGGATGGGTAATGTATTTTATCACTGTCCGTCTGAAAAAAAAAATTAGTGCATGTAGTCTTACACGCGTGATGGCAGCATTTGTGTATCGCGCGAAGCGTGTTTAGTGTTCGGCTTTCTGCCTCTCCCTTCTCGCTATCCTTTTGTCCATCTGTCTTTTGATCTTGGTAACATAGTGTAGAAAAAGACATGAATGGAATTTAAAATTTAGGTCAACTTGCATATTTCAAGGTTTTTCTTAGAAAGGCAGCACATTTTATTGTGTGTTTGGGAAACGCGTGTATGTTGCAGAAGGCCTTTAATATCAACGTGAAACGTTACAATTTGCATACGCAGTAGAAAACAAGGGGATTTCGAGTACAGTCATTGTGACAGCACTGTTCTTTACCATTCTTCTTCCTTTATTTATTATATGTATTTATTAGGCTTTATATTTACTTGATAATTTATATATGTGGATTAGAATATTCCACGACAAGGCCAAAGTCCTTGCATGCTTTAGTGAAGCGATTCATCAAGCTCTGAAGCTCCTGTTGGCTTTGAGTGACGACTGCAGCATCATCAGCGAACAACAAGTCTCTTATAGTGACCCTTCTGATTTTTGTTTTTGCCTTCAGCCTTGAAAGATTAAACAGACGGCCATCTGACCTAGTGTGAAGGCATATTCCTTCAGTTGCATCTCTGAATGCATGTTTCAAGAGTAAGGCAAAGAAGATTCCGAAGAGGGTCGGAGCCAGAACACAGCCTTGTTTAACGCCACTTCGTATATCAAAGGGCTGTGACGTGCTTCCAGCATATTGGACTGTTCCCTTCATGCCGTCATGGAATGACTTTATCATTTCCAGCATTTTAGAAGGGCAGCCTATTTTCAGGAGGATTTTAAAGAGTCCATCCCTACTAACCAGGTCGAATGCTTTTGTGAGGTCTATAAAGGCGATATATAATGGTCTTTTCTGCTCTCTTGATTTTTCCTGAAGCTGGCGGAGAGAGAAGATCATGTCTGTTGTTGATCTGCCAGCTCGGAATCCACACTGTGACTCTGGATATATGCGCTCAGCTAACTTGTGTAGTCGCATTAAGATGACTTTGGCAAAAACCTTACCAACAATACCAAGAAAAGAGATGCCTCTGTAGTTATTGCAATCACTTCTGTCTCCTTTATTTTTATACAGTGTTACAATCTTGGCATCTCGCATGTCTTGAGGAATAGTTGTCTCTTCCCAGCACTGGCACAGCATCCTATGCAGGGGATGTAATAGCGTGCTCTTACAGCATTTGATTAAATCAGGAGGAATCCCATCACTGCCTGGTGCTTTGCCAGAGGCCAAGCTATCAATGGCCTTGCTGAGTTCCTCTAATGTTGGTTCGGCATCCAGCTCCTCCATAGTTGGCAGACTGTTGACACCATCAAGGGCTGCAGGCGTAACGGTATTGTCTCTAGCGTAAAGCTCAGAGTAGTGCTCGACCCACCTCTCCATCTGCTTACCCTTATCGGTTAGCTTCTCTCCGCTGATGGTTTTTAGCGGTGCCGTCTTACTTTTATGAGGGCCAAGTGCTTTCTTTATACCGTCATACATTTGTCTAATGTTGCCTGTTTGTGCTGCGATCTGGATGCTCTCACTGAGCTGGAGCCAGTAGTCATTTGCACAGCGTCGAGCAGTTTGTTGAACTTTGCTTCTCGTAGCCTTCAGGATCTGTAGGGTTCTGGCACTCGGTGAACGTTTGTATTCATTCATAGCACTGCGCTTAGCTTCAATGACAGGTGCCATCACATCTGATGAAGCATCAAACCAGTCATTTGACTTTGCTGTTTTCTTACCAAAGGTGGCAAGTGCAGTACTTTGAATGGTGTTCCGTAGATGCTCCCAGTTCTCTGTAATAGTATCACCATGCCGAGGGCTACTGAGCACTATCTCGAAGGTCGCAGTGAATTGAGCGATCATGAAAGGGTCTGACATCTTGCTGGTATCAATGCGTGGTTTCCCTTCATGTCTGACACGATAGAGTTTTCTTGGTTGTGCTCTGATTTTTCAGCAAACCAAGGAGTGATCTGTATCACAGTCTGCACACTGGTACGAGCGCGTGGAGAGCACAGACCTGAGGAGTGGCCTTCTGACGAGAATCAGGTCAAGTTGGTGCCAGTGCTTGGATCGTGGGTGTCTCCATGACACCTTATGCTGGGGTTTTGTCTGAAAGTAGGTGTTGGTCACGCAGAGGTCATGGTGGACGCACAACTCTAAGAGCCGTTGTCCATTTTCATTCATCTTGCCAATACCAAACCTGCCCAGACATGAAGGCCATGAAACATTATCGGCACCCACTCTAGCGTTAAAGTCACCAAGGAGAACAAGCTGTTCTTGCCTAGGTATGCTTTTGATAATTGCTGTTAGATTCTCGTAGAACTCATCTTTAGCTTCTGAGGCAGAGTACAGAGTAGGAGCATACACACTGACAAGGGTGATGGGACCTGTGCTAGTTTGCAGGCGGAGCGTTAACAGGCGTTCTGATCCATTCTCGCCTGGTTCAACCATTTTAGTTAGCGATTTTTTGACCGCAAAACCTACTCCGTGTTCTCTAGCTTTATTAAGATCTTTCCCTTGCCAATAAAATGTGTAGTCCTTCTCGCTCACCGTTCCAGAGCCCGCCAGGCGCGTTTCCTGAAGTGCAGCTATATCCACCTGAAGTCGTTTAAGCTCATCATTAATTATGGCTGTCTTCCTTACATCGTTTACATCCTGTAGGTTTTCGGATAGTCCAGTCAACATAGTCCGGACGTTCCAGCATCCCAATCTGAGAGTTTGCTTATTTTTATTTTTTCGATAATTGCTTGGTGCAAAATTTTCTGTCCACAGTTCGGGTTTGACCCTAATCCCCATGCACCCAATGGGGAAGGCAGACAGTGGCGGGACAACACCTTATTGACTGGGGGCTGCCCAGCTTGAAGCGGGCGGTAGCTGTCCAGTGAGATCCTAGAACCTCTCCCACTGTCGGAAGTAGCCCCTGGCGCCATGCCCTACGCCAATTGGGCAAAATGCTTATAACCGGTAACTGCTACTTCCCGTGTTTTGCCGACACCTATAGGGTGAAGCTGGAGTGTCCTCTCCAGGGCGCGAGCTTGGGCACAGTTATATGGAGATCAAGCTGTTGCCCATGCAGCATGTTCCCCCTCTCCACACAGCCGGTAGATCCAAAGGAACGGCAGTAGCCGATACAGTTTGGTACCAGCCATGTCGCAGGAGTTGCCAGAATAATGTCGAATCGACATTAGACTGCCTTAGGGACTCCGACTCCGGATTTATCCTCAGTGTTTACTCCCGAAGCCAATTCCATAAATGGATATTCCCGCAAGGCAGCGGTGATTTGAATTCAGAGTTCCTTCTCTTAGATAAGCTACCAACCAAGGATCACGAGCCCTATCTGCCCGAAGCTGCTGGTTTTAATTCGCCAGTCGCTCGCCTTTGCCCCTTCTCCCGTCAGTGGAAACAGTTCCGCCGGGCTCAAATTGAGCCACACGTGAAGGCCGGGAGCTGGACTTGGTTGTCAGAGGCTGTTTGAGGCGCGTGCCATAGAAGTATTTTATCTGCAGTGAGAGCTTATCCTCACTACAACTCCCGGCAATAACAACCTTTGGAACCATATATATATATATATATATATATATATATATATATATATATATATATATATATATATATATATATATATATATAAAATAGACAAAAAGTCGCTAACCTGTGTGAGACATAACACCTTTGGGAATTTCTGCGGTTAGATTTTGAATCAAAGTCTATTTTGTCACTTAAGCCGCCCGTAGACGTGGTCCCACGGGCAAATCGTCTCTTTGATCTCGTCGTTCCGTAGCTTAATTTACCTTCACGAACGAACGGATGTGGGGTAGGGGGGGGGGACTGAGATTGATTATCTCCCCTTGACCAATGTCTACCGAAAGTACGACTTAACTTATCGACCTTGATTTTCTTCATTAGCTTATCTCCCCCTTTTCTCTTTCTACGTGCATCTATCAAAATTTACAACTTTTGAATTTTCGCTCTTGATTCTACAAATATATGACCCGTCCCCTCTCTCTACACGTTAAAGGGTCTGATTTTAAACATTCCTAGTGCCTGTTAAGACAATAGAGAAAAGAAAAAATATAGGCGAGGCTAAATTATGAGTGAGACAGATATCAAGTACAAAGCTTCTGCATTAACAAAACTAATAAGCAAGAAAAGGTGGAAAACAGGTGGAAGCAAAACGTGTAGATATCATGTAATGTATTTACATACTTCTGTCACATTTACTCAGAAAACCTCTGGAACTACACCCGGGCATGATACCATCTTCATTATTATCCTTCAGTCCCCGTGGAGAATAGGCCTTCATCAAATACTTTCCTTTTCATTTGCCATTCGCTCAAAGTGCATCTCCTTTTCCCTGGCGAAGGTCTTGTGGTCGCAACGTTGGCAATTTTTTTTTGGTCTTTTATTCTATTAAGACGAATCACCTTTTTTCGTTTTTTTTAATTTATTCACCTACCCTCAAAATGGTTCCATGTCTCCTTTATCCCGTTCATTTGTTACCAGTTCTCTTCTCCATATTTGTTTTCTGTTACACTTTACCTTTCTTACTCTGGTGATTCCAAAGCAGAGACAACCCTGTAATGCTATCAACTGGTTTCCTCAATATGTGTCATACTATTTCGCTAGCGTCTTCTTGGATACCAGACGCACTGTTTGTTATGTTGTAAATTTACTCATAACGATCAGGGCAGACATGTTCAAATGAATTTTTAAAATCATGATACTTACTTAGTCGTGCCCCTTCTACCGTGAGGTGTAGAGGTTTGGAAGAGAGAGCGTTAGACTATCCTATCGGCTGTCTTCCTCCTGGTCTGGTTCCATTCTAGTCCTCGGTCCTTCAAAGATTGTCTAATGTTGTCCTCCCAGCGGACTCTGGGTCGTCCTGAGGGTCTGGATCCCTGGCTCTTTGTTTCCCATGCTTGTCGTGATAGGCGATCTTCTCCCATTCTGCAGACATGGCCAAACCATCTTAGTTGGGACTGTTCTACTTGGGTCTGCAGGGGGTGGGATTTTAGGCCTTGACGTATCGTCTGGTTGCGGACCATGTCTCTTCTTGTTACTTCAACCACCTTCCTCAGATACCTCATTTCTGAGGTTTGGATCTGGCTTTTGTGGGTTGTAGTCATTGCCCCTGACTCGCATCCATACGTCAAGACTGGGACATAGGTGGAGCGGTATACAGCCATCTTCGTTTTCTTATCAACCTTTCTCTTGCTGAGGAATCCTCGATTTATGGCATGAAAAAGTCTCCCAGCTGCTGCTTTTCGAGTGGCCAACTCTTCTTTGATGCCTCCCTTTCGGTCTATAATAGCTCCGAGGTATTTAAAATCGTGATTCGATGCGAATTTTGATTTGTGCAAAAGATGGATAATTCTTAATCTATAAAAGGCAAAGGTGGTCACATAGCAGATTGTTACACTGCCATAGGGGAGGGACGTGATAGGAACTTCACTATTCTAGGTCCAACACCGAGAGGTGGAGTGGCCTGTTCCATTCCTTCCTGCCTTTTCCTTCCCTAACTCAAGAGCAGAGCCAAATGCCCATTTACAAGCGGGTAAACTGTAACGTGTTGATACCGTTAATCGAATCTGGCACTTTTGCCGCGAGAGACCAGCGCTATAACCACTCTGTCAATCGGACGCTCTCCATTCTTAATGTACACGGGAATATTCCTGAGATCACTAGCATAGGTCAGATCGAATAGAAGCATCTTAAAGGATCATCCTTATATGATCACTAGATAAGCACAATGCTATAATAAACAGATGTGGAAGTGAATCTCTGTGCTTTAGGCTAGTAACACCCTCATTTACTCTTGAAATCATCTACACACTTCCAGGGATTCCCCCTGTAGTGAAACATGCTGAGAACCCACATTGCACTCAGCTTGGAGGAGGCACTTGAGCCCCAGACGTAATTGTAGCTTTTGTCTAGTTGGCTGCATGCAGGAGGACATCACTGTGGACACATGACAGGCAGAGGGAGCTGAAAAGTGGCATTGTTTAGGACGTGACAATTCCTTGGGAGAGCCCAGAATCAGAGCACAGTATTTTAACTCTACCTATTTGGAGAGCCTCCTTGGATGTCGGGGAATGCACAGTATGTCACACTTCTTCCTCTTAGCTTGGGACCAAATGTGATTATACTTTACATTCAAGCCAAGCTGGAGAAACTGGAGCTCATGAATTCAACTCAACACGTTTCGTAATGGCAGAAGCAAACCCACAGGAAAAGCCTAGATCTTCAGTGTAGATAATGCTAAGGAATCTTTAATTTGGTATTGGCTGCAAAAGACTGAGAAGCTCAGTAGCCCTAGTTAAATAACAACAAACAACATTAAAGCTTCCAGAGCATCACCAGACACATAATATTACTGTAAAGAAGGCAACATGTAGAACCTTGGGGTCTGTAAATGGATCCCGTTACACGCCCATTGAGGCATACTGGGAATATGGTGTTAGGCCCATATGTTCTTGACCGCCGGATTCTGATACACAGGTATCGACACGCTCCAGTCTACTCAGTTGTCAATGGGGACCTGACTCTGTTCTTGAGTTAGGGAAGGAAAAGGCAGCGAAGAAGTGAGCTGGTCACCACCACCTCTCGATGCCGGACCTAGTGCAGTTGACATTAAAAAATCCGGCCATCGATAATCCGGTTCCTTTAGATTTCCGGCATGGATTTCGGAGCGCATTTTTAATTTACCGCGTTGGCGCGCCACTGTTTTCTGGAGCCGTTTATGTTTTGATGCAGCTGTTGGGTCTTGCTTGCACGTGTTAACAGGCATTCCTGCTCATTCCTTCTCATTTTATCATTTATTTGCTGCTGTATAGCCCCATTATGGATTCAGCAAATAAAAGAAGTGGTGTAAAACGTAAACATCGTGCGTTGTCGATCGCAGATCATTTAGTTTTTAATTTTCTTTCTTTAAAGGACTGTACACGTAGTCATTTTCTGTTAAATATATACAGCATATATAACCATACAAAATCCGGCATTTTCAACAATCCGGCACTCCTCAGGTCCGGAGGTTGCCGGATTTTTGAATGTCAACTGTATAGTGAAATCTCTAACACTTCACTCCGCTACGGCAGTATCTGCTAAGGGAATATAGTTTAGCACTATTCATAGGGCATAACATTCGGAATCGGAGGTCGGACATTTTTTTATCGGCTCCAACTCTGACTCCACTAAAAAACCACCACCCCACGACTAATGACTCCACCGCCATATTCAAGTTGATATTTGAAAGTGAACGAAGCAGAATTGATACAATTTTGAAATGTAGAAATAAGTCTTGCGACTTGTTCATCATAAAAAGTTTAACAGAGAAAACCGAGAATAGGAGGATGAATGTTAGATAATGACAGTATTCAAGAATATAGTGGAAATGCCAGATCTATAAATACTGCAAAGGACAAACGTGTGGCTTAAATCGACAAAATTTATTTTCTAATAAAAGACGTGATCTAGTATACAGGATAAAGACAATGATTACTGTAGCGACGCTGAAATTATTAGTCCGAGTTTGTCATAAAAATTTAAAAGAAAGCGAATTATTTCTTTTCTCGTGATGACGAAATATGAGTGACTTACAGATGGGCGGCGTAAGCGAAAAACGGTAATTTGTCTTACTAGAACAAAAAGAGCGTTCGATTGACAGAGTGGTTAGTGCGCTGGTCTCCCACGGTAAAGGTGCTGGGTTCGATTTACGCTATCGACAAGCTCCAGTCAACCCAGCTGTGCCTGACTGCTCGTGAGTCAGGGAAGGCAAATGACAGCGAGGAAGGGAAATGGTGACCCTCACCTCATAAAAAGCTGGACCTAGTGTGATGAAGTCTTTAACACTTCACTACCCTGCAGCAGTTTATGCAGTAGGGGCTACCTTTACCTTTTTTAATCAGTCAATCAGAATCAGTCAATAAATCAGTCAATCAATCAATCGATCAGTACCGGTACCCTTTAGCTACCGAAAGAGGCATAGACTTTAAACAAACACAAGTCCTCATTTCACGTGCAATCAACTCAAGTTCTTTCCACGTCTTCCTCAACATTTTCTCTTCTGTTTCAAGCTCTCTTCTCCATATTTTTTAATCATTTAAGCTATCCTGTGGGAAACCCTGTAAGCTATCCTGTGGGAAACCCTGTAAGCTATCCTGTGGGAAACCCTGTGTTACGTAAATAGAAGTTTGCGCAAGTTTTCGATGGATTCTAAATTCTGAAGCAAGAGGGGAGAGATATTAAAGCAGAGGTGGAGAACATTTTAGAACGGACTTTTACTACTACTGCAATTTTTGGCTATACATCACAACAACAGCGCATTACCTTAAATAATAAATGTAAAGGTGCTTTCTGCAAGACTCAACTCGTCAGCTTGATGCTAACTCCGGGCCCATTAACGCCTGCTGTTTGGCGTTTGTCAGATCATCACTGTCTTTACATAAAGCTGAGACCTGGTATAGTAAACAAGTCACTCCCCTACGTTAGTGTCTGCGGTGGGACTGCTGTTACCTTGAACTTGCATTTGTCCTGGTTTATGATGTGTTTGTCAATGTCAATGATCGAGCGCATTAACGAGAAGTGAAGAAATCTTCTGCCACGTTTTCAATACGCATTACGAAAGTTTTCAATACGCATTAAGGCAGTTTTCAGTGCCCAATACGAAAGTTTTAAACACGCATTAAGGAAGTTTTCAATACGCTTTAAGGAAGTTTTCAATACGCATTAGAGGACGTTTTCAATACACATTAAGGATGTTTTCAATACACATTAAGGACGTTTTCAATACACATTAAGGACGTTTTCAATACGCATTAAGGCAGAGGTCGGCAACCCAGGAGCTGCAGGGATTTGCTTTTAAAACAAACTGATCTCTATAAAAATCTACCTTGATAAAATTATGTTCGTTTTAAGGCTGTAGAGTATCTGAAATTTTGGAATAAATCCATCTTATATGTAACATTTAATCTCTGCCGCACAATCTACTTCCTATAATCCCATCATCAGAGAGGTGGACCATTAAAACTACCTATTTTGCAGAAAGTTAATTTCATTTCAAAGAGAAGATTACTTTCTATCTTATAAAGTTCATAAATGAAGTGAATATTATTAAGCTAGCGGGTTGTCACTGGGAATACGGAGAAAGCACGTTTAAACCTGGGAACACCACGCTATTAAGTACTGGTGGTAGAGGGCTAATCCGAAATTTAAATAGGTTAGATATTCTTTTTCCCTCCTCTGTTACATAGAGATCTACCAAATGATGCCTTGAGATCTATTGGTTGATAGGGATAGACTGGTTGCTGGCCCCTGCATTAAGGTATGGCAGGAATACTTTAGTACTATCTGTCTTGTGTGCAACATTCCCGGAAATGGAGAGGCTGATAGATTGGCAAAGGAAGGGGAGAAAGCTACCTCAACTTGACACAAACATAAGTTATGAAGTGGTCAAGGGTTTTATCAAGCGCAGATATAGAAACAAATGGGATGATGCATATTACGAGCTCAGCAGAAGTGAACAAGTGGTAACCTTCAGACTTCGAACAGGTGACAACAGATCGGGATACCATCTGTTCAACCAGTTAAAAATAAGAACTACCGATGAGTTTAAATGTGGCACCGATAAAATGATTGCTGAACACCTGCTTCAAATGTGCCCAACATATGAGGAACATAGAAATCCCACATTGCCATCACCAGTAACATTCTTGCCAATTTCGCCGGTTGTCACAATGTATTTTACCTTTCACCAGAGTCAGGTAATGCATCCGGTGACTCTAAGGGAGGAGATTGGAGCACTGATGGAGTTATCCGTGTGCAATGAAGACAGTCCTTAAACCAAACCAAACCAAACGGTAATGCAGAACCACACTATACATTACCAAGAAGAGATCAAGTGATAATGTTCAGACTTAGAACCGGCCATTTGTCATGAAATATTCTAATCCACATATATAAATTATTAGGTAAATACATTAAGAGGCAGACTGCGTAATGACCTAAATTTTAAATTCCATTCATGTCTTTTTCTACATTACGTTACCAAAACGAACGAACAGATGGACAAAAGGATAGCGAGAAGGGAGAGGCAGAAAGCCGAACATTAAACACGCGTCGCGCGATACACAATTACTACTATCACGCGTGTAAGTCTACAAGCACTAACTTTTTCAGACGGACAGTGATAAAATACACTACCCTTTCCCAGAGTTAGGTTTATAAATCATAAAAAACTCTTATTAGAAAAGATAACATTAGATGGGTTTACGGTTGAGAACATAACAGTACCCAGACAGAACATCTTCGAAACAGGAGGTAAAAGAAATTGCATATTTTGAACGCAGCCACGTAGCTCCTTTAAATTTGTATTTTTGGGTTCCTTAGGGCTTGCTGACAAATAATATGTAAAACGTTACGCAAATAGTCCAGGAATTAATAAATTATACCCAAAATAAAATATTGGGGGTGCCTGACAGCATAAAATCATTTCTGCTCATAAGATTTTTTTTTTAACGTGTTTGAAAAAAATTTACGTTACAGAAATAGCCTACCATGTAAACTCCAAATTGATTGGAGCGCAACAAATGAAAGCCTAACCACGATTGGTCGGGCTATAAATACTATCTTGGTTGTTAGGGGAAACGGGGAAAGGTAACATTTTTTCAAACACTTGTCGAAACGGGGCTCATTGGTCAGACTCGCTGATATACACACTTGGGAGCGTTAGTTCGAAACCACTTGTTTAAAATAGCTTGATAAAGCATCAGTGCGTTGAAGCCAGCATATATTTTGCTCAATAAAAGCCTGGAACATAGGCAGATGGAAATTTGTGCCAGTTTGTGCCAGAATTCATTGCTAATCAACGTATCTGTGTTATTCGTATGAATTGTGGGACAGTGGTCTTGATGGTACTGAGCAGCACCTAGTCAGAGCTTTGCTGAATCCTGAGTCGGACAGCATACTCCTTGGTCTTTTTAGCTATCAGTGAGGTGTCTCCTGAACCCAGAGGAGAATTCGAGCAGAGGAGTCCTTTCCTGCCGCCATCACGCCAGATAAGCGAATTGGCCAGCTGAGCTCAACATTATGTCCCCTCATCTTGAACTGACTTTTTAAAATTAACATTAAGAGGGGAATTTACTTGTCTTAAAATCAGGAACTGTGAACATCTCCAATACTGGTCCCTAAAGACAAACTATTGAAGTCATGATGACAAATACCAACAGAGCTTGAACAAAACAAAACCAGTATTACCTCATTTTACTACTACACAACTGACACACATAGAACATTTGTAATAATATATGTCACTACAATATTCATATTAAATACATTCTGTACATAACTTGTAATTTAAATTGATTGTGCTTCCTGGTTCCCTTGTAGTTGAATCAGGACACATATTCATTCATGCCAGTAATGAATACATATTGTTATTTGAAAGTTTATCAGTGACTCTTTTAAGATATCTTTGTAGAGTGTTATATGTATGTGAGTGTCACAGTGTTGTCAAGAGTAGTGGATTAAATTAAATTGTTTATCTGTCTGTTGTTGTGACTTACACTTCACCATACTCATACCCTAGACACATAACGTAGCATCACACTATTCCAGAATAATTCTGACTGAGATATATAGATATGTGGTAGCAAGTAAGGTTATCTATAATACACTACTCTTAATAGATATAGATACATTCACAGCTGATCTCAGTCAGTACACTAAGTCCCCTATAAATATTTATAACATCCCACTTCACCACATATATTGGGGGTCGTCCGGGATTTTGAATCTTTAACTATTAAAAATATTGGGGGTAATTCACTTCAGGGAATATAAGAATTAAAAGGTATCCTTGGGTGGAATTAAATAAGGTTGAGCTCACGGTGCCTGTGTTGTCCATTAGATATATAGTTAGAAATTGAATTGTTGGGTAGACATTATAAAAATTTACCTGATAGACAATGGCGGACCTGGCCAAATTTCGATCTGCTGCGGTTCAGACTGCAAAAGAGTTAGGATTAGATGGGCAAGTTATGGTTGCCTATGTCACAACGGAATGTGACAAATTTATTGAACGCGAAGAAAGAAGATTAGAAAAAGAAGCCGAAAGAAGGTTAGAGGCTGAAAGGGAAATTAAGAAGTTACAATTTGAAGCTGAGGCTGAGACTAAGAGGTTGCAGATTGAGGCTGACAAAGAGGCTAAAAGCAGGTTGCAGATTGAGGCTGAAAGGAAAGAAGACAAGCTGCAGAAAGCGAAGAGAAAAAATTAGCTGCAGAAAGGGAAGAGAAGAAATTAGCTGCAGATGAGAAGAGAAGAAGAGAAAAATTAGCTGCAGAAAGAGAAGAGAAGAGATTAGCTGCAGAGAGGGAAGCAGAAAAGGAGGAGAAGAGATTACAAAGGGAACATGAGTTACGACTAAGGGAGTTTGAGTTTCAAGGCCATGCTCCTGAAAATGGTGCCAGTCCCTTTGCCTCTGATGCTACGGTTACTCAGGGAGCCTCAACCTCAGCTATGAACTTTCATTTAGATCATTTTGTTGAGAAAGACGATGATATTGAGAGCTATATAAATAGGTATGAACTATTAGCCACCACGTATGGGTTAGAGAGAGAAAGGTGGAGCTTAAAGTTATCTCAGGGACTTCGTGGGGCAGCTTATGAAGTTTTTGCAAAAATGAGCAGAGGTGATCAGGAAAATTATGACATGCTAAAGCAGGCTCTTTTGTTAAGGTATGAAAAGAATGCAGAGTTTTTACAGGAAAAAATTTAGGAATGCTAAACTACTGTCAGGTGAAACCTATCACCAGTTCTCTGCACGAATCGAGACATACTTGGAGAAATGGACTTCTCTGGGGAAAACCCAAGATCTTAAGGAAATGGTCCTTATAGAGCAACTAAGAGAGTCCATGGCTCCAGACCTGAGAAAGTTTCTCATGGAACAAGGTGCAGAGAGGCTGGGTGAGTTGCTAAATGTTGCTGAAAGGTATCAAGCAGCTCAAGCAGAGGTAACAGGTAATAAAAAGAAACAGGTGGATAACTTCAGGGCACCACAGAACTTTAATAAATTTGATCCTAGGGATCAAAATAAAGGTAAGCACCAATTTGATAGGCCACGGTATGACAATAAAAATAAATTCCCACAATTCGATGAAAGGAAATATGATGAAAGAAAATCTTTCAACCAAGGAAAAAGGTGGTGTAAAAATTGTAAGATGAACAATCATGACACTGACCATTGTAGAAGGAAACCTCATTTTGCTGCTATGACATCGGGGAAAAAGGAAAAGAAGGGCAAACCTGAAGAATTACAGGAACCATACCACCCCCCAGTGTGTGAAGATGTCATTTGTAATGGTGTCACTATAAGATGTTTATATGATACCGGTTTAGATTACGATTCCGTTGTGAGTTCTCACCTGGTGCAGGCCGATCAATACACCACAGAAACAGTGGAGATTCAAACTGCAACCAAGGATGTAGCTACCATGACACTTCCCGTCGCCCGAATAAAAGTGAAAACGCGATATGTGGAAGGAATCATAAAAGCAGCAGTGATAAATGAGCCAATCTACCCTCTAATATTGGGGTGTAGATATGTCTTCTTGGGGAATCCCAAGAGACCTGTGATATTGGCAACAGTGCAGACCAGATCACAGACAAAGAAGGAGGAGGATAATCCAATAAATACTCACCCAGATGAGATGAGGAAGGCACAGGCTGAGGACAAAACACTCAAGCCATGTTTCAAGAAGTTGCCCAAATCTCATACACCTCCAGGCAAGGGAGAGTTTTATATGAAGAACAAATTGATATATAGGAAGGCTGGATCTGAATCCAATGGTCACGGACAGCTGGTCCTTCCCACTTCATATAGGACTAAAGTGTTGGAACTAGGGCATGCGATTCCCTTCAGTGGTCATATGGGAATCAGCGCAACAGGACAGCGAATAGCTTGTCACTATTTCTGGCCAGGAATAACTGAAGATATCAAACGATATGTAAAATCCTGTCCAGAGTGCCAACGAGTAGCACCTAAACATTGGACTGCACCAGCAACTCTGGGGGAAATGCCCATAGTGGGAACACCCTTTGAGAGAGTTGCCGTGGATCTTGTGGGACCTCTCACCCGAACCAAGAGAAGGAACAGCTACATTCTGACTCTGGTGGACACTTGTTCTATGTGGGGAGAGGCAGTAGCCCTGTCATCAATTGATTCAAAACATGTGGCAGAGGCATTGCTCACAATTTAACAAGGTTAGGCTTTCCCAATCAAATCTTGACTGATAATGGCTCTCAGTTCAAGGGGAAACTAACTGAAGAAGTTTTCAGGATCTTCCAGGCCAAACACTTCCATTGTAGTGTGTATCATCCCCAAGGGAACGGCCAAGTGGAAAGATTTAACGGCACATTGATGTCGATCCTGAGAAAGTTGGCACACGAAAAACCAGATACATGGGACCAGTACCTGCACGCCGCCCTCTTTGCTTATCGGGAGGTACCCCATAGTTCAACCGGTATGGCCCCGGCAACATTATTGTTTGGAAGGCCAATAAAAGGTCCACTTGAAGCTTTGTTAAGAACGTGGACTGATGAAAAGGCAGAGGAAAACATTACATCTTCATACCAATATGTGAATGAGCTGACCACTCGGTTAAAAACTGGCTGGAAACTTGCCAATGAAAATTTGAAACAAGCCAGGAAGAAACATGCTGCCTATTATAACAGGAAGGCGAAAGACAGAAATTTGGCTGTGGGAGAGAAAGTACTGCTTCTTTTGCCTGGGAGTCAGAATAAGTTACAAATTGGATGGCAGGGTCCATATACAGTTCTAGAGAAGGTGTCTAGAACAAATTATAAGATAGATAAGAAGGGGAAAGAAAAAATCTATCATGTGAATCTCCTGAAGAAATATTTGGAAAGAGAACATCAGGAAGAGACACACTTGTTGACCTTGTCCATCGCCATGGAGATGAAAAAGGAACCACTTTCATCATTTGAATATCCATTACACCCCTGTGAGACAGCAGCACAGGTGAAAATCAGTACACATTTAACGAAAACTCAGAAAGAGAGAGTGCAACAGGTTCTAAATAATCATGCAGAGGTGTTAACAGACCGACCAGGGCATACAAACCTATTGGAATATGATATGAAACTCATAGACTCCACACCTGTCTGTATGAAACCATATTCGATTCCGTTTGCTAAGGAAAAAGCTTTGAAGGAAGAGATAGACTATCTGTTGAAGGAAGGAATTATTTCGCACAGTGAGTCTTCGTATAGTTCCGGTGTTGTACTCTTAAGGAAGCCCTCTGGAGAACATAGACTCTGTATAGATTACAGGAGACTGAATGCTATTACAGAAGGACAGGTGGATCCATTGCCGGATACAAATCAGCTGTTTGCCAGGCTAAATAAAGCTAAATATTTCTCAAAAGTGGATCTGAGTAAAGGATACTATCAGATTCCAGTAAAGCCTGAGGTTAGACCATACCTAGCTTTTAGTACCTCAGAAGGACACTATGAGTTTAATAGATTGCCATTTGGATTGAAGAATGCGCCTAGTGTCTTCTCTAGAATGATGAGAAAATTATTGGATCCTCTGAATAATCCCTGTATAACAAATTTTATGGATGATATCCTTATAGCAACAGAAACATTTGAGGAACACATTGACTCTCTGAACATGCTGTTTGATCGACTTAGGGAGGCAAATTTAACAGCCCGACCAACCAAATGTTGCGTTGGATGTAAAGAATTGGAATTTTTGGGACACACAGTTTATCAGGGAAACATGACCCCTGACCCAAAGAACTTAGAGAAACTACAGAAAGCCCCGAGACCACAAACCAAGAAGGACGTGAGATCCTTTGTCTCATTATGTGGTTTCTACCAGAAGTATATCAAAAACTTTAATTCCATATGTGCACCTTTAACGGAATTGACACGTAAAGGACTTCCAGATCGCATTACATGGACACCACAATGTGAAATGACTTACCAAGAATTGAAGGAAAAGCTCACAAGTAAACCCATTTTGAAATTACCTGACTTAAGTCAAGAATTCATAGTAAGGACGGATGCAAGTAATATTGGGTTAGGTGCAACTCTACTACAGAAATCAGATGCATTGGATGGGGAATTAAGCCCAGTGGCATATGCTAGCAGAAAGTTGAATAAAGCTGAAATCAACTACTCAACTAGCGAAAAAGAATGTCTTGCAGTAATATGGGCAATAAAGAAATTCAATATTTATCTATATGGGAAGGCATTTAAGTTGCAAACTGACCACAAACCTTTATCGTTTTTAGCACAGGCTAAGCATGAGAACTCTAGGTTACTCCGATGGTCTTTGCTTCTGGCTCCATACAATTTTAGCATTGAATATATATCTGGAAAAACCAATCTGGGAGCGGATTTTTTAAGCCGCCATCCGTGTGATGAGAATCACCGTAAACCCCAGAAATAATAATAAATTTCTATATGTGTATATAGAATAAAGGACTGACATATAATGTCTGTTTTAAGAGGGGAGGTGTCATGAAATATTCTAATCCACATATATAAATTATTAGGTAAATATGAAGCCTAACAAATAAAATTAATAAAGAGAAGAGCAATGGTAAAATGACAGTGCTGTCACAAGGAATGTACTCGAAATCCCCCTTGTTTTCTGCTTCGTCTGCAAATTGTAACGCTTTCACGTTGATAGTAAAAGCTTACTGTATTATACCCGCTTTCTTCAATGAAACGTGTGCTGTATTTCTTGGAAAAACATTAAGAGGCAGACTGCGTAATGACCTAAATTTTAAATTCCATTCATGTCTTTTTCTACATTACGTTACCAAAACGAACGAACAGATGGACAAAAGGATAGCGAGAAGGGAGAGGCAGAAAGCCGAACATTAAACACGCGTCGCGCGATACACAATTACTACTATCACGCGTGTAAGTCTACAAGCACTAACTTTTTCAGACGGACAGTGATAAAATACACTACCCTTTCCCAGAGTTAGGTTTATAAATCATAAAAAACTCTTATTAGAAAAGATAACATTAGATGGGTTTACGGTTGAGAACATAACAGTACCCAGACAGAACATCTTCGAAACAGGAGGTAAAAGAAATTGCATATTTTGAACGCAGCCACGTAGCTCCTTTAAATTTGTATTTTTGGGTTCCTTAGGGCTTGCTGACAAATAATATGTAAAACGTTACGCAAATAGTCCAGGAATTAATAAATTATACCCAAAATAAAATATTGGGGGTGCCTGACAGCATAAAATCATTTCTGCTCATAAGATTTTTTTTTAACGTGTTTGAAAAAAATTTACGTTACAGAAATAGCCTACCATGTAAACTCCAAATTGATTGGAGCGCAACAAATGAAAGCCTAACCACGATTGGTCGGGCTATAAATACTATCTTGGTTGTTAGGGGAAACGGGGAAAGGTAACATTTTTTCAAACACTTGTCGAAACGGGGCTCATTGGTCAGACTCGCTGATATACACACTTGGGAGCGTTAGTTCGAAACCACTTGTTTAAAATAGCTTGATAAAGCATCAGTGCGTTGAAGCCAGCATATATTTTGCTCAATAAAAGCCTGGAACATAGGCAGATGGAAATTTGTGCCAGTTTGTGCCAGAATTCATTGCTAATCAACGTATCTGTGTTATTCGTATGAATTGTGGGACAGTGGTCTTGATGGTACTGAGCAGCACCTAGTCAGAGCTTTGCTGAATCCTGAGTCGGACAGCATACTCCTTGGTCTTTTTAGCTATCAGTGAGGTGTCTCCTGAACCCAGAGGAGAATTCGAGCAGAGGAGTCCTTTCCTGCCGCCATCACGCCAGATAAGCGAATTGGCCAGCTGAGCTCAACATTATGTCCCCTCATCTTGAACTGACTTTTTAAAATTAACATTAAGAGGGGAATTTACTTGTCTTAAAATCAGGAACTGTGAACATCTCCAATACTGGTCCCTAAAGACAAACTATTGAAGTCATGATGACAAATACCAACAGAGCTTGAACAAAACAAAACCAGTATTACCTCATTTTACTACTACACAACTGACACACATAGAACATTTGTAATAATATATGTCACTACAATATTCATATTAAATACATTCTGTACATAACTTGTAATTTAAATTGATTGTGCTTCCTGGTTCCCTTGTAGTTGAATCAGGACACATATTCATTCATGCCAGTAATGAATACATATTGTTATTTGAAAGTTTATCAGAGACTCTTTTAAGATATCTTTGTAGAGTGTTATATGTATGTGAGTGTCACAGTGTTGTCAAGAGTAGTGGATTAAATTAAATTGTTTATCTGTCTGTTGTTGTGACTTACACTTCACCATACTCATACCCTAGACACATAACGTAGCATCACACTATTCCAGAATAATTCTGACTGAGATATATAGATATGTGGTAGCAAGTAAGGTTATCTATAATACAATACTCTTAATAGATATAGATACCTTCACAGCTGATCTCAGTCAGTACACTAAGTTCCCTATAAGTATTTATAACATCCCACTTCACCACACCATTGCAGGCTCGTTTACCGTCTGTTCAACAAACTGAAAATCTGACAGACACACGCATGTCCATGTAGGGAGGTAAAACAGACCATGAACTCCAAACTGTCGGCTGCGTGAGAGGAGTAGGGTGGCTTCATGGTCTTCTCCATACCCAGTTGAGAGAGAAACTATATGTTGATGAGAGAAGCCTTACACGGACGACCAGCGTTATAAGAGACATATATGTGGTTATTTGAGAGCGAACGAAGAAGAAGATTTACCATTCTGCTGTCCAAGTTCGTGTCACGTGGTCATGTTCAGTGTTATCCATGTCTCTGTTACCCCTTTCCTTTCTGTCTCCAGTTCTCTTTCCCATGCGTTTTTCGGTTTCCCTCTCCCTCTCTTGCCCTGAGGATTCCAGAACAAAGACTGCCTCTTAATGCCGTCAACAGGTTTCCTCATTGTGTGTCATATCTATCGCCTATTCCACTGGAACTTCTCTGGTCCGTGTCATCAGTTCCACATTGGTCGTACCATTTCTGTTCTTCCATTCCACGCCAGTACCCATTTATGAAAGTCTGTGACTTTGTTGTTGTTTTTATTATTGTTGTTGTTCTATACGTATCAGAGTCTTGGCTTTGAGATAACATGGCACTAAAAAAAAAAAAAAGGCCCGCTTCTTTGTTCTGTGTTTTTGGTCGACTCCTAAGCTTTCATTTCTTGCCAGTTACCGACCTTATACAATTTTGTCTGTCTTTGTCAGTCTGTTTTCTTCAGCGTTTCCGTTCTTTGTGTTGTTTTTTTCCTTCATTGTCGTTTTTTATCGTGTGTTACAATACTCTTCTTGACCATCGGCACACAAGGGGTGATGTGGTCAGCATCACGCCGGCCGCCTTAACCTTTCCAGAGTTGTTCTGGTACTCAATTCATGAGGCTGGGTCGACCCCGGAGCCGTTTGCGGCCTAACAAATCCCACCTCAACTAGGGATCGAACCATGGACCACCGATCTAGGAAGCCAGTGCTCTAACCACTGCGCCACCGCTAGTGTGCCGATGGTCAAGAAAATACGGGCCTAAAACCGTGTTCCCAATATGCCTCAATGGGCGTGTAACGGGATCCTTGACCTTTTTACCTACCAATACTCCTTGCCATTATTTCACGTTTCCTTGCTTTTTTAATTATTTTTTACGTGGGAGTTTTCCTCATATTGGAGACTCGCGTTCTTCACCCGAGGCACACGTTCCAACGGTATGTTAGGGCTCTTGAACATATGTAACAGACCTTGTGGTCTGGTCCCCTGTCACTTTCGCCTCCTTTCTTTCAGTGTTACCACTAACTTTTGTGTTCATGATCATCCCTTCTTCATTCTTATTGATCTAATTCCTTGGTGTATCGCAATTCACTCATTCATTCATTTTCCTTCAAACTCCGGTTGGAGCACGGAAACACCGCTGCAGATGATTCCCTTGCACGAAGCCTGCATCAAACGTTCCCCATACTCTTGCAGCAGGGGTTTCTGTAATGTCTTTTACACGATGAGGTTGTCAGCCTCATGTATAACATCATATTAATCGTCTTGTAAGGTGCAGTAAGCAACTAGAAGAAAGATTTGAGACCTTCCAGATGTGGACATATAGAAGAATGGGGCACGCCCCGTGGAAAGAAGAAAACAAATAAAGAGGTCTAGAAAACCTAAAATGAACAGAGAATTAATGAAGAAGATCAAAATTAGACAGTTAAAATGTTCTGGTCATGTAAAAAGACATAACACCTTAAAGAAGACCATAATAGAATGCAGAATTGAAGTCAAACGTGCAAGAGGAACACAGCGCTATAAGTGGGAAGATAACATCAAGAGATAGACAGAACAGAATCTATCAGAGTGCACCATCAAGACAAGAGATGGACAGAACAGAATCTATCAGAGTGCACCATCAAGACAAGAGATGGACAGAACAGAATCTATCACAGTGCACCATCAAGCCAAGAGATGGACAGAACAGAATCTATCAGAGTGCACCATCAAGACAAGAGATGGACAGAACAGAATCTATCAGAGTGCACCATCAAGACAAGAGATGGACAGAACAGAATCTATCAGAGTGCACAATCAAGACAAGAGACAGAAGATGTTGGATGATGATCCCTTGCAGCCGACCTTTGATGTGAAGACGGCACCTGATGATGATGATGAGGGTGCAGTGGTCCTGTTCATATTAATCGCCTGGGACCTAAAGACGCAGCAATAGAGAATGCAGTCAGCGACCCATAGCTTGACTGCTTGCGTCAGTGTCAGCGAACCAGAGCTGACCAAGACCCTACTCCGCCTCCAAGTGGTGGTCCTGGAAACAGGCTGCACCACTGCAGTCTGGCTGAGAGAGTAGGGATCGAAGAGGGAAGGCTAACCCGGTCCCAAATAATGCCGAACGGAAGTCGGATGTGTCGACCGAAAGGCGCAAATATCGCAGCTTCGCTGTAAACGGGCACAACACAACCAACGTCCTTTTCAGGACGAACGAGGAAGAAGAAGGATATTAATGGCTTTGTACGAATTGCCTGAGAGTACAGTAGTGCTATTATGTCTTTGTCTCATGAGAGACTCCTAGAAACGTCACGTGGCATGTGTCGCAATAACCTACCTCTCATCCTTTAATGCCAAGAACTTTATCCCACCTCCCTTGCCCTGTCATCGAAAAACAAATCGAAAAAAAAAAGGTTTAAAATATTCATCCTATGAAACGAGAAAGTGCTTGTGAGCGCACTGGTGCAAGCTTCGTTCATTTGTTTTCCCTCCTTCCGAAGTGAGCCTGCATTTTGATGAAGTCCACAGAAAGCAGTTTTAGAAAAACAACCCCTCCACCAACCAAAGATCGTCGCGTGCCATCAAACCGCCATTACACGCTTGCGCTAATGAAAATATTTATAGTGATTTTTATTCATTAGTGTTTTATTCTTGCCTCTGTGGGAGAGGGAGGGAAGGAGGGTATGTGAGGGAGAAGGGGACTCTAAAGTGGAAGAGAAAATACGAGAGTAGTTATTGGAAAGTAGACCAATGTTGAAATTGCCGGCACTGAAATAACAAATTGCAGTATCCACGACAGCAATCAAATTTGGTTTGATAATTTATTCATTTTATGCGGACTCGTATGTGTGTGTGTGTGTGTGAGCTAGTGTGTCCGCTTACATATGTCTTGCCTGGGAATGTGTGCTACTGCTGTGTAAATATGTGGTTGTCTGTGTGTGTGTGTGTGTGTGTGTGTGTGTGTGCACCTCAGTGCGTGGCAGTTTATTGTCATGTCTGTATGTAAGTATTTCCGCGTGTGCGTGTGTATATGTGTTTGAGAGATAAAAGTGCGTATTGAGAACGATTATTATCGCTTTTAATAAGATAAGACCAATATTTAACGTGATGGCAGAAGAAAAATTAAATTCTTGCGTTAGAAATAAGTCAGAGTTTCTTCTGGCGAAATAGGTAGCTTATCGGCACTTCTCATGTTGAGAAAAGTGCACACAGCCCTTAAAAATGGTTTAAAATATACTTTTTGAGACATATAAGTTTTGTGAAACGTTAGAATCCGTGCTATAAAATGGTTACGGTTATATTTGTGAAAAACGAACTTAGATGCATTTAATGTTCATTTGAAAACACTGATCACCCATTTAGCTACACTTAAAATGGCGCCCGCCGCTAGACACCATTGTCTTTGAATTAGGCCATTGGCAACACTTCCTGTCTTTGGAGAGCCATTTCGTTGACTTGACTTTCAGCGTTAGTCTTCTTCCACATTAAGCCATTTTGTTGTAGTATTTTTGTTCTTTGTTGCATGTTATTCTTACTTGTCCAAAAAGACGTCTTCAAATGTAATTTGACTAAGTTCTACATTCATATATTGAGTACCGTACTGGAAGTCTTCAGCAGTTATGTGACTACGTTCTACCTTCATTTATTCGAGTACCGGTACTAGGACTCTTCAACAGTAATGAGACTACGTTCTACTTTCATATTTTTTAGGGCTGGATGTTTTCAACTGTAATATGACTAAGTTCTGTTTTAACATGCTGAGTCCGGGTAGTCTTTAAAAGTAATGTGACTAAGTTTTACCTTCAAATATTGAGTGCTAGGAGTTTCAGCCGTCATGTGACTAATGTCTACATTCCTATATTGATTGCTAGAAGTCTTCAACTGTAATCTGACTAAATACTACCTTCACATATTGACTGCTAGAGGTTTTGAACTGTAATCAAGTTCTACCTTAACATATTGAGTGTTTGAAGTCCCCAACTGTAATGTGACTAAATATTACCTTCACATATTGAGCGCTAGAAATGTAATATGATTAGGTTCTACCTTCTCGTAATGATTGTTGATAGTCTGCAGTTGTAATGTGGGCTATCTTCTGCCGTCACATATTTATGGATGCCTGGATTATCATCCGATTTCCTTCCTGTCAACTTTAATCGGATTTTTTAGAGAAAAAAAGGTAGAAATATTACACGAGTCTAGGCTGGGTCAAATAGAGCGTTACAAGAATTTTTAGAACTTTTTTTCTTCTTGGTCTGCCAACAATTCTTGAATAGAGACGGCAGTGTGTGGAGGGGCTTCGTCATGGCGCAGATACCATCGACCATTTTCTCCACAACTCACATTGGTGTCCCCTAACTTAATCTGTCGCTCAAACTAAAACCTCTTTATAACAGGTCTGATTGACTGTCTGTAGCATCCGGGCAACTAGAAAGTTACCGACTTCCATAAATGGGTGCTAGCTTGGAATAGAAATGTTGAAAAGGTACGACAAGTTTCACCAATGTGGGACTGATGACAAGAACTAGACAAGTGTGGTGGTGGTGGCAACAGGAGGTTGGAAGAAAGCGCTGGTGATGGATAGGGCCGCACATTGAGGAAAATTGTTGGTATCGTTAAAAGGCAGTCCTTGTTCTGGAATCCTCAGGGTATCTCTATCTATCTCTATCACTCTTTATCTGTCTTTCTATCTCTCTATATCTCTGTCTCTCTCTTTCTCCTTCTATCTCTCTATCTATATATTTCTAATCTCTATATCTCTCCATCTCTCTCTTTTTCTCTTTCTATCTCTTTATCTTTCCGTATCTCTCTCTGTCCTCCATATCTCTCTGTCTCTCTCTATCTCTCTCCAAATCTCTCTCTATCTCCCTCTATTTCTTTCTATTTATCTCTCTCTATCTCACTGTCTCTCTTTCTCTCTATCTGTGTGTCTCAACTTTTTGGCCGACTCCACAACCCTGGTTATGTGTATTGGTTAGAACAGGGTTTCTTAACCTGTGGTCCACGGGCCCATTGAGGGTCCATGAATGTATTCTAGAGGTCCGTGTATATAACCTAAAATTTTAAAACATAAAATTTTAAATTATGCTTTTATGCACATGTTTTTCCCAAGATGGGTTCGTAGTTTTCATCAGACAAGTAAAAAAGGGTCCATAACTTTCATTGGACGGTAAGATAGATCCAAGGCACAACAAATAAGTTAAGAAACACTGGGTTACAATGTATCAGAACAAAATTCGTCATATGAACAGCACAAAGTCTGAGGTGCGGCTGTATGTACACCAATAAAAATGCACAGCCGTATCTTCTTCTTTGGTTCTTGCCCGCGGACTGACAAAGCAATCAGTGACCATCACGCCCGGTGGCGTCTTGTAGGGCAGCAACAAACTGTCTCCGCTTTGTTCGGTCGTCACCCATCCTTCGTGTGGTGCCCCAGCTCTGGTTCATGCTTTACATCTCGGCAGCTACAGTTCTCCACCAGATAGCTTTTAGTTGGCCCCTCTTTTGCTTTCCTTCTGGAGTCCATAGCATAGCAGTTCTGGTGATAATATACAGCTGTATGTTCTTCTCCTCTTCTTCTTTGATCCTTAGCCGCTGACTGTCAAAGCAGTCACTGGCCATCACGCCTGGTGGTGTCTTGTAGGGCAGCAACAAACTGCTTCCACCTTGTTCGGTCGGCGGCCATCCTTCGAACAGTGGCCCAGCTCTGGTTCATTCTTTGCATCTCGGCCTCCACAGTTCTCCGCCAAGTTGTTTATGGTCGGACTCTCTTTCGCTTTCCTTCAGGGGTCCATAGCATAGTTGTTCTTGTGGTGGCATCGGGGTCTCTTCTGAGGACGTGGCCAACCCAACTCCATCGTCTGCCAGCTATGATGGTGTGCATGTCTTCTTGGTTACTCCGAATAAGTAGTTCTTGGTTAGTGATAGCATTCGGCCTGGCTGTTCATTTTTATTGGTATACATACAGCTGTTGCAGACTGCAACAGCCGTGTGTGTACCATTAAAAATGAACAGCCAGGCCGACAAATTATAGCTGGCAAGTAAATCATGACATGGAATAGCTGCGCCAATGCACCGGAAAGTCCAGAATAATGCAAGAGATGTCATAAAAGATGTCGGCCTGGATAACAAAATTATATCTGGCGGTTACAGGAGCTGTCTTAAAGTGGTAATTTATCGTCTTGGTAATATCGAAGTATGAATACTTTAACATCACAACATTGCAGTTACTGATGTCGACTGAACGATTTCCGATCCCAGTGGGGGTGGCTAAAGAATTTTTTGGACATAAGTTAAGGTTTTGCTTGCAGCATTTATGTGATATTCGAGTCCGCCCAGAGGTCTTATTTGATCATTTGAGTAGTGTTGTTGGAGAGGGTAGATTCCCATGGAGGCCTTTCTCTCGCTCTGCCCCCCCCCCCCCGCCATCTTTTTTTTATAAAATCGTGTTCTGCCACTAAAGTTCGTTGCTGTAACTCTAGTTGTCCAGTTATCTATGTTATTAACTATGTTATTATCTATGTTATTAACTATGTTATTATCTATGTTATTAACTATGTTATTATCTATGTTATTAACTATGTTATTATCTATGTTATTAACTATGTTATTATCTATGTTATTATCTATGTTATTATCTATGTTATTATCTATGTTATTATCTATGTTATTATCTATGTTATTATCTATGTTATTAACTATGTTATTATCTATGTTATTATCTATGTTATTATCTATGTTATTATCTATGTTATTATCTATGTTATTATCTATGTTATTATCTATGTTATTAACTATGTTATTAACTATGTTATTATCTATGTTATTAACTATGTTATTATCTATGTTATTATCTATGTTATTATCTATGTTATTATCTATGTTATTATCTATGTTATTAACTATGTTATTATCTATGTTATTATCTATGTTATTATCTATGTTATTATCTATGTTATTAACTATGTTATTATCTATGTTATTATCTATGTTATTATCTATGTTATTAACTATGTTATTATCTATGTTATTATCTATGTTATTATCTATGTTATTATCTATGTTATTAACTATGTTATTATCTATGTTATTATCTATGTTATTATCTATGTTATTATCTATGTTATTATCTATGTTATTAACTATGTTATTATCTATGTTATTATCTATGTTATTATCTATGTTATTAACTATGTTATTAACTATGTTATTAACTATGTTATTAACTATGTTATTATCTATGTTATTAACTATGTTATTATCTATGTTATTATCTATGTTATTATCTATGTTATTATCTATGTTATTATCTATGTTATTATCTATGTTATTATCTATGTTATTAACTATGTTATTATCTATGTTATTATCTATGTTATTAACTATGTTATTAACTATGTTATTATCTATGTTGTTAACTATGGTTCTCCATGTTTTATTCTGTTCTTCATCTTTTTTCTTCCTGACCCATCTCTGCGTGTCTTTCGTGTATGTGTGAGTGTGTATGTGTGTGCTTTCTTTTCCTACATATATTTTCTTTCCAGTGTGAGTAACTACATCAGTCTGTCAACTGCTTGCCTGCCGGTGCGTCTGTCCAACTGTTTGTCTGTAGTCTTATATAATGCTGTAAAACTGAAAAAAGAAGAAAGAAAAAAAAGGGGGGGGGGGATACACAAATACATTGTTGGATTATACTTATCATGCAATGCATTTGATTTCTTTGTTCTTTGCTGTTAGTTTCTTTGCGTGGATTGTCTTTTTTTTTTTTTGCGCAGTATTTTTATTTGAGGGAACAAAGAAGAAGTATTTTTATTTGTTTGTCTACTATTAATGTTGTCGTGTTCTTTGTGATTTTTATGTTATTCTGGACTTTCGTAGTATTTGTATACGCTTATTAATTGTTCCCCCCCTCCCCCCGTTTTTGCCGTTCCCAGTTATATTTTCACATATTCTGTCTATACAGTAGAACTCCATTTATCCGAACCCCATGGGACGGAGCATCGTTCGGATAATCAAATGTTCGGATAATTGGATTACATAATGTATCGAGTACATGTACACATATTTCTAAAAATAATTAACCATCACAAGGAAATTACACTATAAAACATATTTACTTGTACTGTAATAATAATACCCACACTGTATTAGATCACTGTATCACCAAAATCTTTCATTACACTGCAGTGCATGTACTACTTGTATTAATTATTTTTTTTAAGAAAGAGAAATGTTTTCAAAATAACATTACAAACGATTAAAAACCAGGCGCAACTTACGTATACATGCACTTGCACAGATGTAACCCACTATTTAAAATAATGAGGAATCCTCTTTTGCACCAAACTGGATAGTCTCCTTTTGGCTGCTAAGTCCCGCATTCTCTTCAACAGCAGAAGCTGTGTAGGACAGCTGTCATCTTCTTGCTCGTACCAAGCCATCGCTGTTTTTAGTGCTATAAAGGCCTCTTCAGGACTTGATCGACGTTTTGGGTTTTCTTCATAATCTACAAGTACATCATGTACTTCTGAGGTGTCTTCATCATCGGTCACTACATGTATTTGGTTTTCTTCTTGCACAAAAGACAAAATTTCTTCGTCATTCAAAAACTGAAAACCAGAATCATTATCATCTTCTAGCCACATGTGTGCATCATCTTTGTCACAGGCCGAAAATCTGGGCATTGCTTGAGACAGTTCCATAACATCATTTATACAATCATCATTTGTGTCCACTACAGTAGTTTCATTTCCTCCTTTTTTCCCAAGCAATCTATTCCAAGCCTTGTTGAGATTATCTTGTGACAGGGTGGTCCAAGCATCAGCTAACATATATCAGCAGTCTTTGAGATTAAGCTTTTTGGAAAACGCCACCAAACTTTCTTCATCTTCAGCCAACAATAAACGACGCAGGACTTCCTTCTTGTACATCTTTTTAAGCTTTGCTATAACACCCTGATCCATTGGTTGAATCAGTGCTGTTACATTGGGAGGCAGAAAAATTACTTTAAAATTTGCATCAACTGCATTCAATGTATCCGTCTCTGGATGAGATGGTGCATTGTCCAGTAGAAGAATTACTTTTCCAGTTTTCTTTTCTTGTTCTCTCAACCTCTTCACATTTGGGATGAACTGATTTTTGTATATACCAATCAAGAAAAATTTCACTATTCATCCAAGCACTCTTCTGTGCTTTGTAGCACAATGGGAGACATGTCACATTCTTTAGACAACGTGGTTTTTTGGCTTTACCGATCATTAGCACCGGTAAACGATGACTTCCACTGGCATTAACGGCTACCAAAATTGTTACTCTCTCTTTGCACTTTTTAAACACAGGGGAAGCTGCTTCGCGCTGAGATGCAAGTGATTTTTGAGGCAATGATTTCCAGCATAAGCCAGTCTCATCGGCATTATACACATCATCGAGTGAATAACATTCTTCTTCCAAAAAAAGCCAAGAATGTTTCTTTAAAATTTTCAGCGGCAGTTGCATCGCTAGATAAGGATTCCCCTTGGATCTCCAATTCTCGTATGCCATGACGAGATTTAAAGTTTCTTAACCATCCCTGGCTAGCCTTAAAGTCAGGAGGACAGTCAAGTTGATTGTTGAACTGAAGTGCCTTTTCACACAATAGAGAACCAGAGATAGTTTCCCCTTTGCTTCTTCTTTGCACAAACCATATATACAAAGCCTCTTCCAATTTCAAATCTTTCGCATGTCTCATGGTTTACGTTTCTTCGACCCATTTTCACTATCCAATTTCGATGCAAAACTCATAATTTTATCCTTGTTACTTTTGATGTCAGAGACGGTAGCTTTCCCAACATTGAAAATCCTCGCAAGTGAAGACACAGTTTCACCTTTTCCTAGTCTCTTGATAATTTCTGTTTTCGTTTCAATTGACAAAACATTGCGGTTCCTCTTATATGCTTTAGGCCTTCTGGAAGATGCCATATCGCACAGAGAAATACTTGCACACCAAAATTATTCTGCTGTAGTAGCAGACACAATTATTTTAAGTTGAACTGTCTGTTTAGCCAGTGTTCTGCCTAGAACGCACACGTACACTAGATTGGTAAACCAGATATTAACTGACTTTGTGATCTAACTGGCTTCCTGTACGTAAGCGACCGACCATTAGCCCATTCCATCCTCTACAAATTGTTCGCACACATTTGAAGCTTGCAGCATCAAAAGATTCAAAAATGTAGTCTAACATGACTGGTGGCGCCTGATTTTTTTTTCTCGAAAAAGTGTTCGGATAACTGGATGTTCGGATAATTGGGGTTCGGATAAATGGAGTTCTACTGTATTTGATCCTTGTTTGTGATTGTAGCTGACGAAGGGTAGCCCCGGAACCTTCTAGTGTATTGCCCATTTATTAAATTCACTCCAGCACAATTTTAATTGTTGTTGTTGTTTTGTTTTGTGTTATTTTTTGCTTTCTATGTGTCTGTATGTATTCCTGCCTTCCTGCCTACACACCTGCCTGGCGGCCTACATGCCTGGTTGCCTGCTTACATACCTGCCTTCCTGCCTACTTACATACCTGCCTTCCTGCCTACATCTGCCTGCCTACATACCTGTCTGCCTGCTTACATACCTCCCTTCCTGCCTGTCTACAAAATACCAACATACCCGTCTGTCTGTTGATCGGTCGGTCGGTCTATCTGTCTCTCCGTACGAGTCTATATGTCGGTCACTTTCCTTAATTCTGTCAGTATTTATCGCCGTTTCAGAACTGCTGCTAAATCATTGAGACAACAACGTCCAATCAAAACATTTATAGTGACCCACTGTGTCATCCTCACTCACCTTTCCTCATTTTGTTGTAACGGCTGCACGTGACATGTTTGCCTTCTCCGCCATCCCTGTGTGTCTAGCTGTCGCCTCCTTGTTATATAACTTGTATTAATTCTAAAGATGAGATGGGTTCAACTTGTCTTGAATTATTCACAAAGAACAGTCATTTGTCACAAAGAACAATCATTTGTCTCAAAGAACACCCTTCATTTATTCTTATAGCCGTCCATATAATTTTTTACTTCCACCACTTGTTTGTCCGTCATTTTGTGTGTGTTATCTTCGGTCATCCAACGGGCTGATCACCCGTTTGCCAGTCACTTCGATTACGGAAACAACAGCAAATGGATTGATTTGCCGTTGCCCTAAAGACGCCAATAGGCGTAATGGCCACTGACTGCTTTGACGGTCGGTGGCTAAGGACGGAAGAAGAAGAAGAAGAATCTTCGGTCAAAAGCTCTTGTAACTTGTCCACGTACCGACGTTGATGCAAAGATAGAGCAAGAGAGAGAGAGAGAGAGAGAGAGAGAGCAATAGAGAAGTCATAAAAGATAGGGTGAGAGAGAGAGATTACACGTTCACGAAGATCTGACTTGATCAACTTAAGCTCCCTAGAGCACAGGCGAACTATCAGGATTTGTTGTACTATTCATGTGTTTGTCTATCTGTCAGTGTGCCAATCTGCGGGTGCAAATGCCAATCACGGCCTGCAGGGTCGCTCGCCCCAGGTCTCTCTATGTGCCACTCTGTCTGTCTGACTGTCAGTCTGTCATCTTAACGTTGACGTGATAGCAGAGGTGATGTTCCTATATTCTGTAACAGTTTGTTTTCCTTGTTGCTGATGAGTTTGAGCAAGAGATTTGCGGAAATGTGAATGTTTTGTGAAGTGAGGAAGCGAAGAAAGTTAGGCAGGGTTATATAATTACTAGATTTGTTAAACGTGGTTGACTGTGTAGATAATTAGTGCTTGATTCAGGCGGATCCTGGGTAAATATAAATAATATTGGCATAACGTCAGTTTTAGAGGGACAAGAACAAACGCAAGTCACGTGGGGAAGAACCGTAAGGCGTCAGGATCATAAAGCAATAAAATGTAAAAATAGAATAAAAGGTCAGCAAACAAACAAATAAAAGAATGAACGTACAGAGAATAGGAATAAAATAATGAACACAGATAGAACACAAATATAACATTTACCATAGAAAGAACACAAATATAACATTTAATATAGAGAGAACACAAACATAACATTTAATATAGAAAGAACACAAATATAACATTTCCCAAAGAAAGAACACAAATATAACATTTTCCAAAGAAAGAACACAAATATAACATTTAATATTGAAAGAACACAAATATAACATTTAATATAGAAAGAACACAAATTTAACATTTAATATAGAGAGAACACAAATATAACATTTTCCAAAGAAAGAACACAAATATAACATTTAATATTGAAAGAACACAAATATAACATTTAATATAGAAAGAACACAAATTTAACATTTAATATAGAGAGAACACAAATATAATAACATTTACCAAAGAAAGAACACAAATGTAACATTTAATATAGAAAGAACACAAATATAACACTTAATATAGAGAGAACACAAATATAACATTTACCAAAGAAAGAACACAAATATAACATTTAATATAGAAATAACGCAAATATAACATTTAATATAGAAAGAACACAAATATAACATTTAATATAGAGAGAACACAGATATAACATTTACGAAAGAAAGAACACAAATATAACATTTTCCAAAGAAAGAACACAAATATAACATTTAATATAGAAAGAACACAAATTTAACATTTATGATAGGAAACTCTTTACAGAGCGATACAACAGGAGGCAATCTGATCATCAGAAGCCGTCCCCTCATCCGACAAATGTTTCGGCCCATTATACTCCTTTACATTCTAAGGGGGGCGGGCCCACTTGGGTCATGACTCCCAAGTGTCTCAGCCTCCTGTTGTCTTGTATCGAAAATGAACCCATTTCACTCCGGTAGCAACTTTAAAAACCCACAACTCCACCAGCCGTGGAGGCATTTGTGAAAGTAACAAAGAAAAGACAAATTATCTCGATCCTTCCGTCGCCCACAGCTAGGGACAGACACTGACACACCTGCGCGAAGCCGACGAGGTTAGTCACTACGCGCTAGCAACTGATTCTGTGCCTAACACCTCTTATAGTATACACCGCCTGTTGCCCCTCAGACACAGCCCTTTCACCAGTATAACAAAAAACTCAACGTATTGTGGACTTAGAAAAATTCCTGGTGTTTCCTGTACCGCAGAGTTTACTGTCACGATTTCCATAGCCCATTGCGGTTGTTCCACAGCCAGCATGATGCCTTTTCGGCAGTTTCACTAAGCCTCTTCAGTGCCCTTGTTCTTGACAGTCCCCTCAGCCCCAACAGTTTCAATAAATCATACACTGATGCAGTCACGAGCCCTCTTGCGCCCACTTCAACAGCCATGACCCTTGCAGTGAACCCATCGTGTCTCAGATCCGAGGCCAGATCATTATATGTACTTGGCTGTTTTGAACAAATGTTGCTCGTCCAATCTGGATTCAAATGGCACGGTCAGTTCAATCAGTATAACCTGAAGCGTTGCTGAAGAATGAAGCACTATATCCGGCCGTCTCCGCGATTTTCTGATACTCTCTGGAAATTCCCCTCGTCCAGGTAGGTCTACCGCCATCTCCCAATTGTTTGCACAGTCAAGAAGAGATGGTAAACTGCTACTTGGTTTACTCGGTTTGGGGTGTGCTGACTTTCCTGCCCTCAAAAAGTATGTATTTGCGGTGCTCAGCCTGGCTTTGCTATTCGCCTTCATCCTTGCCAGGTCTATTGTCGCAGCAAGCTCATTTATCACTTTGTTGTGGCGCCAAGTGTATCGCCCATGCCCTAATGACACCTTACACGCTGAAAGCACATGTTCAAGTGTCTGCCTCCCCTGGCACAGGGGGCACTGCTCATCATCCGACTTTCCCCATCTTACAAGGTTTGTGGCCGACGGCAGCAGGTCATACATTGATCTAACAACGAAACTGAGCCTAAGAGGTGCCATATGCCATATATCGTTCAATGTCAAGGACCTCTGCAGGGCTCCTTCCCATGTTGTCCATTGGCCTTGTTGGGCCTGCTGCACTGCTTTTTGCAACCTCTTATCATTCTCAGCCCCTCGTATCTCCTGAACTACCATGTCTCTGCGCTCCCTGCATGATGCCTTGGACCACCAGCGGATGTCTCCGTGACCAAATCCCCGTCTATTCGTTTGTGTGTATCCGATTACCTCCTTCAGCTTGAGCGACTCTTGGGCAGCATCAACAGCTTGTTCCACTCTCCACTTCCTTCCCGTTTTCAGTGTGGGCTGAATGGACTTAACCACGTCATCTGCTGACTCGCGTAGCATCATTGCAAGCCTTGCCTTTCCAACTTGGTACTCTTCAACAACTGACTTGAAGGGAAGCAGAAGTTTTGACTTTTTGCAGTACAATGCTACATCTGACAGACCTGGTGGTACACCTAGCCATTTCCTCATGAACTTGTTGACCTTCTGCTCTATAGCTTCCACTGTACTTGTGCTTATTTCATATATAAGCAGTGGCCACAGCAACTTAGGTATCAACATGAACTGGCTTCACCACAGTTTGAATTTCCCTAGGAGTCTGCTTTGGTCTATGATCTGTAGCCCTCTGCCTGCCATTTTTATTATCTGTTGCACTGCCTTCGAGTCTTTTAATGAGGCATCGTACACCCTGCCAAGACTTTTAACAGGTTCCTCAATGACAGCAGGGATTCTTTGGTTGGAAACCATGAATATGTCCTCTGCTATCTTCCCTTTCCAGACTCATAGGCTTCTCGACTTCTTGGGTTTGAAGCTCATTCTGCACCAGCTGACTAGTTCATCCAGGCGTGCTAACATCCTCCGGGCCTGATGTTCATCTGATGTCAGAATTGTTGTGTCATCCATGAATGCTTTGAGCGGTGGCATGTGACACATTCCACCGAGCTTTGGACCTATAGCCATTCCTTCAGCCGCATTGAGGATTACCTGCATAGCCATCACGAATAGTATCGGAGAGATGGTACATCCCATCGCAATTCCAACTTCAAGGCCAATCCACTTCGTTGTGTACTCTCTGGTTGAAAATTTGACAGAAAACCCTGCGAAATACAGCTTCAGCATTGCTGCAATCTCTTGTGGGACATGATACATTTCTAGGGCCTGCCACAACATCTGGTGTGGAACGGACCCATAAGCATTTGCTAGATCCAACCAGATTACATGGAGGTTTGTTCTGTCAGACTTTGCCTTTTGGATTGCTTCCCAGATCATTGTGGCATGCTCTAGACATCCTGGTGTACCTGGGATACCTCCTTTCTGAATGGTAGTGTCAATGTACCCATTTGCCAGGAGATATGTAGTGAGCCTTTTCGCCATCACTGAGATGAATATCTTCCCTTCTACATTAAGTAGTGAGATTGGCCTGAACGGACTGATGTCTGTGGAAGTTTGTTCCTTCGGGATGGAGACTCCGTTCGCCTTTCTCCATTCCTTGCTTACAAGCTGGGATTTCCACGCATTCTTCAGTAAACGGAGCAGTCGTTTGAGCACCTCAGGGCATCTCTTATACACAACATATGGAACACCATTAGGACCTGGAGCTGACTTGCACCGAGCTTTCTGGACAATGCTTTCTACCTCTTGCACCGTTGGGGGCTTGGTGTTAAATTCAGCTCCTGGCTTACTCGGCCATTTGAGGCCTGCCATGCTGCTGAGCGGCTCATCTTTGCGACCATCTGAATATGTCATCCTAAGGTGTTCTTCCAGGTCTTCTTTCCTGATGTTTAGCGTACCCGACCGTGGCTGCTCAAACAGTTCTTTGGCAAACTTGAAGGGCTCCCTGAAGAATCTTTCCCTATCCCTTCGAGTCTTCCTTCTCTTCTTGCACAACCTTTCTGCTCTACAAAGGGCATTATGTTGGCCTTTCAGGTGCTCCCAAACCTGTCGTAACCCTTCCTTCTCTGTGGCAGCTGCGTTCTTGAACAGTTTCCGGGCATGCTTCTTCTGTTTTCTGATTTCTTCTATTTTAATTTGTCTTCTACTTTTTCGCGTTGGATTACCTTCCCTTGCCTCCCTGACTCCGAACACTTTGCGACAGTGCAGATATATTATGTCGCCGAAGATTTCCAGCTTCTTCTCCAAAGTTATCTGCTTCAGGTTGTTATCCAACTCTTTTGCCAAGGCTTCATCCAGCTGTTCTCAAAGTCCTTTTTGCACTGGCAGGTGGAAATGTGATTGCATCTCTCTTCCCGTCCAAGAAGTGTGTGAGATCATCATCAGGCAGATCAACTTGAATGTACTCAGCACTGTGGATTGACTCCTGCCTGCGTTCTTCTAACGTCTTACCCGTCGAGACAGAGCGCTGTTGATCTCCCCCTGATGAACTCCCACAACCCTTTTTCGTTCTGTGGATTTTCATTCCTCTCTGAGTAGAGAATTTCCTACCACAGGCACATGGAAACTCCAGCCGTTGTTCAGAGCTCGAAGTCCGTGTAACGGGTCTGGTCGATTCCAATGAGGCGCCTGTGGATTCATCATTATCCCCCCCCCCCCTTTTCGGTGAATCCTGGGGGCATCTAATATTTTTGGGTCCTGTAGCAATTGTAATACAGCTTACGGGGTGCTAACCCGGTCAGCCGGTTTCTAGTCTTTCCCAGTGTCATCTGTCTTTCCAGAAGTCCATCGGTCTTTCCCGATTGTCACTGATTTGACCATGCAACTATGATATTTAATATAGAGAGAACACAAATATAACATTTACCAAAGGAAGAGCACAAATATAACATTTACGAAAGAAAGAACACAAATATAACATTTAAGACGAAGAGCTCACCAAAGAAAATCAACACGGAGACAACATCCCCAAAAAAAAACAAAGACTACAGAAATAAAATAAACGACGCAAACTAGATAGGAGAAACCTAAAAATTATGAGTAATAACGAAACTTGACAATTAGTTGGACGAACAACGAAAAAAAAAAAAGACAAGAAAGAAAGAAAGAATGAAGGATATAAAGACAGAGATACCAGACTCTGACAGCTGTGACAAGAGGAGCTCAAAGATTCAAACGTATTCTCTAAGCTGCTGTCAAAATGCTTGCACTACTGGCAATATCTCGTGCAGTAATTGAGTGAGTTACATTACGCATGCCCACGTTTTCACGAGCAAACATAGCGTATTCACCCACTGACAAGAAAGGATGGGGAGGGGGGGGAAAAAAAATGTTTGAGAGCAAATAAACAGGTAGAGCGTGATGTAATATCTAGACACTGACGTGATTTCTGTTTTTTTACGGGGGGGAAGAGGTGTGGTATAAGGAGGCCGGGATACAGTGAAACCCATAATTAATATCTGCAAAGCTTCAGAACCCCAATCCATTGTTTTGTTTTAAACCTGTATTCTATTCCTTGGGAGAGCCCAGAACCAGAGCACTGTATTTTAGCTCTGCATAGTTGGAGAGCCCCCTTGGATGGCGGGGAATGCCCAATATGCCACACACTTCTTACTCCATCTTTTGGACATTATGTGACGATTCTTTAAATGCAAACCAAACTGGAGAAACTGTTTCGGAATGGCAGAAAAGCCACATTGAAAATTCTAGATCTACAGGGTAGATAATACCAAGGAATCTTCAACTTGGCATTGGCTTCAAAAGAGTGAGAAGCTCAGCAGCCCTAGTTAAACAACAACAACAACAACAACAAACCTGTATTTTCATTAATTCGTTCAATCATTCATTTTCTTGTTCGGTCCATATGGAGCATGAAGCCACCACTACAGCTGGTCTCCTTGCAGGAAGCCTGCACAGCAGGATTGGTCTGAGCTTGCCGCAGTGTTTTCTTCAGCAGTGTGTTTTACGTTATGAGGTTGTCAGCCCCCATACACAAACTCATATTAGTCGCCTCTTACAACCTATCTATTCCTCAACCCACCCACCCACCCACCCATTTATCCATCCATCCATTCGCCAACCCACACATCCACCCATCAGATATTTCAGAAGTCAACAACAATGCTGCTTTGGACAGGGAAATTGTTAACTTATATCTGATCCGCTGCCTTTATGAAGAATTAAGCAATTATTAATTTCAGCTCGTTCAAGCCCCCACCCTGATTTACTCAGTGGACTTCTTATTATACAAGTATAGCTCTGTTTACAGTGTTCTTCTTCTTCTTCGTTCGTCCTGAAAAGGACGTCAGTTGAGTTGTGTCTGTGTTCAGCGGAGCTGCGATATCTGCGCCTTTCGGCCGGCACTTCTGACTTCAGCACGGCATTTTTTAGGACCGGGTTTGCCTTCCCTCTTCGATCCGTACTCTCTCAGCCAGACTGCAGTGATGCAGCCTGTTTCCAGGACCACCACGTGGAGGTAGAGTAAGGTCTTGGCCAGCTCTGGTTCGCTGACCCTGACGCAAGCAGTCAAGCTATGGGTCGCTGACTGCATTCTCTATTGCTGCGTCTTTGGGTCCCGTTTAGAGTGTTCACAACTCACACATCCACCCGTACATCAATGCAATCATTCGCCAACCCACCCACCTACCCGTTCATCCTTCCATCCATTCCCCAACCCATCCATTCATTCGCCAACCCACCCACCGACCCATCTATCCATCCATCAACCCACTCACCCACGCACACATTTATCCATCTATTCGCCAACGCACACACCCACCACCCATCCATTCATCCATGTAACCATTTCCAACCCACACATCCACCGACCCACACATTCATCCATCTATCCATTCTTAAACTCCCCCACACATTCATTTATTCATCCATCGGCCAACCCACGCATTTATCCATCCATCCATTCCCCAACTCACACATACACCCATTCCCCAGCTCACACATCCATTCATCCACTTCCCAACTCACACAAATCCATCCATTCTCCAAACTCACACATACATCCATCCATTCCCCAAACTCACACATACATCTATCTATTCCCCAACTCACACATCTATTCCCCAACTCACACATCCATTCCGCAACTCACACATTCATCCATCCATTCCCCAAACTCACACATACATCTATCTATTCCCCAACTCACACATCTATTCCCCAACTCACACATCCATTCCGCAACTCACACATTCATCCATCCATTCCCCAACTTACACATCCATTCATCTTTCCCCTACTCACACATTCATCCATCCATTCCCCAACTTACACATCCATTCATCTTACCCCAACTCACACATGCACCCACCCGCCCTTCCATGTGCTTATGAATTCAGGTTAGTGAGTTAATTCAGAATACCTTCTTCATAAATAGAAAAAATAAACCACCATCAAGGTCAGTATCTTAACCATCACAAAGTTAACTCTCATCCGTTAACCTTTCACCCTGCCTACCCACGCACAAAGACTTTTTCCATTGACCAGCATCTCCCTGCCGCAACGCTGCACGCCAATATTCAACCATCAGGCTAATTTTGGCATTGCCAAACGAGTGGATCGATACATCATATCTCAACCAACTGCTCAGCACACTAAATTACTGCGACCATTGTAATGAGCACCATTAATGGCATGTTGCGGAGACCAGATCCCGTGAAGGTCGAGCCTTGATTGTGTCTGCACCATCCTAATGACAATTATTGCCCTTGTACCACTGCGTCCTCTTCATCAGATTGCGTTTAACTCACATTCACGTGTTCGTTTATTTACCCTTCAGATCCCATCGGAGCATAGATAGTTAAAGAAATTAACGCCAGGCCTGCCTGTCTAGAGTCATCGTCAGTTCATCGTCTTTATATTTCTCATGCTTTTCTGCTTATTTAAGTCGTCGTTATCATCATCATTATCATCGTCTTCATTCTTATCATTATCATCCGCATCCTCCTCCTCATTTTCATCATCATTGTCATCATCAGCATCACCATTATCATCATCCTCATCAATCATCACAACCACCATCATCCTCATCATCATCTCCATTAGCACCATCATCACGACTACCACTACCACTATCATCATCGATCATCCCACTATCATCATCCTCCTCATCATCTCCATTAGCACCATAATCACGACTACCACTATCATCATCGATCATCCCACTATCATCATCCTCCTCCTCCTCATCATCACCATTATCATCATCATCAGCAGCACCACCACCACCATTATCATCATCCTCATCACCATCTCATCACTATCATCATCATAATCAATACCTTTCGCCTTCCTCTAGAGCACAGGTCTTCAGCACAAAAACATATCAATCTCTCATGTCCTGTGCCATCCGTTTAAGTTCATTCCATATATGTTTTATCCCTTACATGCCTGAGTCCAGTTCTCTTCTTAATGTTTTCGGTCCCCATTTATTCTTCTTACCCTGAGAATTGCAGAACAGGCACTGCCTTTTAATTCTATCAGCTGATTTTCTTAATGTCTATCATATCCAAGGTCAGCGTTCTCTCCTCACCACCTGCTCCACTTGTGTTTGTCTGGTTTTTGCGATCAGTTCACCATTAGTGATCGTGTCATACTATTTCAATCCTTTTTTGTTTCTACGCAAGCACCTATTATGAACATCTGCCTTTTTTTTAAGACCTGCTGGGCGATTAAAGATAATTGGTGGTAAAATTTTGTCTACATATGGTTTTTCACGCCGGATATTAAATGTATACACTGCTTAGACAACGCAGACTACGTTGGCTTGGCCATGTCCGCTGCATGGAAGATGGTCGCATCCCGAAAGATATCTTTTTTGGACAACTGGCAGATGGCAAAAGAACAGTTGGGCGACCGCAGCTGAGGTTCAAAGATGTGTACAAGAGAGACATGAGGGCACTGGACATAAATTCAGCAACCTGGGAGGATGAAGCTGGCGATCGCACCACGCGGCGATGGTATCTACGGCGCCACCTCTGATTGGGCGAAAAGATGCTCTCACAGCAAGCAGAAGAGATTAGAAAACGTCGAAAGGAACACCAGGAAAATAAGCTGTCACCTCAGGGGCGCATTCCCATAGTCAGTTATGACTGAAAGGGCGATTATTATTATTATATTATTATTATATATACTGCTGCTAATGTTGGTATCACTAATTTCTAATACTACTATTAACCTGTGCTTCCACACTCACTATTCTTACATTGTAATAAAAGTAACTTCAAAAAGCATATACCAGTATCTCTAATAATCATTATCATCACCCTTTAGATTCCCATGGAGCATAGTGTTGAGGATTGTTTCATGCTTACAGACATTTGGATTTGACGTCGATCCGAATGGCTGTATCATGTTACACCTCAAACGAATAGAGATATATCTCCGCGACCGATGTCGATGATTGTTGCATGTGTGCAAGCATTTGAGTTTGGCCAACTCGGATTGCTGCACCATGGAACATCGCAATTGAACATATATTAACGACGTAGTATGCATATCACTATGCATGACGCGTATGTCTTTGTAACGTCATTCGACTTGTGGGTTTTGACCCGAACGGCAGTGTGTTTCAGAAGTGTGGCCATTGCCACTTATATTGTGTGGTATAACCACTTTTTAATTGTGTGGCTGGGAAGCCAATTGAGCAGTGTATTTCTTGAACCAAACGTAAGTCGTCGTATGAATAACGCAGTTTGCATAATTATGGCAGATTAGCCTGGCGTGGTATGCCAAAGGAACATTACGGTACTAGCAATAGTGTAAGACTAGTAAAGATGGATATTGTACAGCTAGCGGCAAGCGTAAGCCTAGTATAACGGATATTAGACGACTAGCAGTAGACGTAAGCCTAGCATAATAAGTGTATTGCAGAACTAGCAGGATAGTTAAGTCTAGTGCAAAAGGCTATTGTATAAACTAGCGACGGGAGTAAGTCTAGTTAGCCTCTGAATTTATGCCAAAGGACATTGGCCATTAAAAGGAACTGACCTTGAACCAGAACTCTAGATAGAGATTGTGAACATGTGTTTATGAAATAATGAGAACTCTTACAGATCGTACATGAATGTGATGTGACTTTTGTTCCCATGTAGTTGGTGTCTGCTCATGGTATGAAATTACTAATTAAATATTTTGAGTCGTCAAAAATCACGGTCTTATCAACTGTCGTATTCGGAGTTGAGTTAAATGCTGTTAATATTCAACTGATCATGACCAGTGATGATTAATGTCTTAACACGCTGCATCTCACACTGCCAATATAATCAATAAGACAAGAGACTAATACAGGTCAGTCAAGGGTCGACTATTTAATATGAAACATGTTCAGCACATAATGTATCACAAGGGTTAAAGCAGACATTATCGATACCAACGAACAGTATTACGGAATCCTACAAAAGTGATAAGAACCCGAGGGACTTTGACTCTATAAACTGAATACGCATATAATAACTTGGTCATCCTCAAATACTAGAAGTCATCGAAGCACCCAGAACATACGGGGGTCCCGAAGCCCGTAACATACTGGTGTCAGAAAGTGTCTGGATTTCGTGAATACTGGATTCCCCCCTTCAAGTATCGAAGAAAGTTAAACTGATGATGAACGTTTTGAAGGTAAAATCATTCATTCAAGCCTAACTGGCAACTGAAATGCGCATGTCAGAAAGTGACGTCACTATATCGATGCCGTCACCGCTAGCAGACAACTTTGCCTGAGAGAATCCGAATTTTTCTTCCACCAAAGAGACTGATTCACGCAGATAGAACGGTAATTTTCCACTCGAGAACCTGAACCAGTGGAGAATGTATATCTTCATCAAATTCATCTGAGGCTGCGACGCAGATCGATTGAAGAAACTACGTTCGAAGACCGAAGCAATACTTTCAAACGGTTGCCCTACTGCGAAGTTCAAGGTCTTCAATCAATGGACTACAGCTGTTGAAGACACGGTTCGGAACTAGGATTAGAATTACATGCACTCATGTATTTCTCAGAGGGACAGCTAAACAGATAAGTTCTTGATTTTACTTGGGCGCTTGAACATTATCATATTGTCCTTGCATTAGCTTTGGTCTACAGTTCATCGTCACTTTACTTACTTTTCTACTCATCATCTGTGTTCCCCATTAATGTTTATTCGTATATTCGTATATTCGTCGTGTTTAATATTGACTGGAATTTTCCCAGGAAAACTTCAGTGAATGTTAACTTTCTACTTCTATTAGATTTGCATGCTTATATTCGCTGACTGAGGATCTGACTGATTATATTTTTTCTTTCGAGTCAGGATATAATGTTTCCTCAGTTCGCAATATAACCAGATTTTGTGTACTTAGCAGTTTCGTCAAGTGAATTACGTCCTATTTATTTACGTAACCTAATTTCAGTACTGTTGACAATTGTTGTCGTGTGTGATCTAAAACTTCTTTGTCTACACGTTCGTTTAAGACGACTTGTCTTGTTATATTTTTGTGATGTAAATTCTTTTCTTTCTTTTACTGATTACTGTTTATAAGTCTCCTTTATTTACTTTATAAGTGTAAATTGTTGTCGTATAACTGAAAAATCATTTCATTGTAACTCATTTGATTGTTTTCACTGTCTTTGTCACATGTTCTCCGAACTTGTTTGTTATTGATTAATATATTCATGTACATATTATAGTGAGTTCTATAGTCCTGGTGTATATTATAGACTATCGAAGGTACTCAGAAACCTATTATCATGTCTACACTACAGGAATTCATTGATATTGGAAAAAGTTATGGAAAATCAGGAGCGGAACTACAAAGTTTTGCAGATACGAAATATGATGAATATTTATCGCGTCTGGAAAGAATGGAACAGCGCGAAATGACTAAACGAGCTGATGAGCTTAGGAGGTTTGAATTAACCCAAGAGAGGGAATTGAAGGAAAAAGAAATATCCATGAAATTGGAATTAGAACGATTGACTATAGCTCAAAAAGAAAAAGACAGAGAGCAGAGAGATAAAGAATTAGCTCAACAAGAAAAAGACAGAGAATTCGAGAGGGATAAAATGGCTCAACGTGATACAGAATTAGCTCAACAAGAGAAAGACAGAGAACTAGAAAAGAAGAAAATGGAATTAAGGAGAATGGAACTTGTGCAACTGGATCAAGCCCATAAAAATGCCATGGAAATGGAAACATTAAAACTTCATGCAGAAAAAGAAAAAGCTTTAGAATTAGCTAAAGTGCAGTCTGAACAGACTAAGACTGCGGCTGGTACAAATGTCTTCTATCCTAAGTTAAAAATGCCACATTTTGACCAAACTCGCGATTGTGTTGACTCTTTCATATCTAGATTCATCATCAAGGTCACAGCTCTGAACATACCCAAGGAAAGATGGAGCAGTCTTTTACTTGATTTTTTGACTGGTGACTCACTTAAATGTTTCATGAGTCTTGATGAAAAGAGCAGAAGCGATTTCGATGTCGTAAAAGAGGTATTACTAAGACGTTTCCAGTTAACTGAGGCTGGATTCAGAGATCGTTTTCATACGGCTAAGCCAAGCAAGGATGCAGATTTTGGTAAATTCATTGCATCTATTAAACATTTCCTTAGCAGATGGATTGATCTATCTGGTATAAATAAAACATATGAAGGTGTTATAGATCTCATGCTGCGAGATAAAGTTTTATCCGCATGCAGCACTGAATTAGAAGCATTTTTACAAGAAAGACATCCTAATTCTATCGATGAGTATGAAAAAACTCGGAAGACAGTATCAGACCGCACATCAGAATAAAGATCTTCATAGATCGACTATTCGAGATCCTATGCCTGTGTGCGCGGCACACCATGATCAGAGACCTCGATCGAAGAGCTTTGATGGACGTTGTCGTTCAGATTATTATCAATCCGACAGAGGTTTTTATAACTTCCGTCGTCATCGCTCTCCTTCGAATTCATATCGACGAGGTTATAGAGGATATTCACCTCATGATCGTGGGTATCACAGAGGCAGGGATTATGATGGTTCACATCAGAAAGGATACTATAAACAGAGATCATCTTATGGTAGAGATGCCAGGAAGGATGAATCTGCTGATTTTTATTATAGCAATAAAAAGTCAGTCAATAATAACAAAGGTAATGCCAGATCTCCGTCGAGAGACAAAAATAAACACAGACATGCAAATAATTGCAGTGTCAAAAAGGAGAAAGGTAATGATGATAATGATCATGCGAACGCATGTATGGTAATGAATGATACATGTTATGAGTGTCAGTCGAAGAACAGATTAAAGTCTACAATTACACTGGATTGTGGTCATTGTATGCCTACAATGTCGGCATGTGTAAATGTTGGTTATCTTACATTTCATCCCGGAATATTGGATGGTAAGGTAGTAAGAGTTTTGCGTGACACTGGGTCCTCAACGATAGGCATAAAGCACTCGCTTATCGAGCCCTCTGCTTTTACAGGCAAATCAGTTAAGTGTGTCACATTTGGTGGGAATATAGAAACTTTCCCTGTGGCACGAGTATACATTGATACTCCTTTTTACACAGGCACTGTCTATGCCTGCGGCTTGAGAGCACCCATAACTGAAATTATAATAGGAAACATACCAGGAGTTAAAGATTGCACTCCGGAGGAGATTGCAATGTGGGTTGAATCTCACCCACAGGTGGCAAATGCTGTTGTAACGAGAGCACAACAGTTAGCTACGGACATGGCTACACCACCTCTTCCTATAATAGATACAATTATGTCTCAAGTTGGCACTGTTACACCTTCTGTTTTTGCAGAAAAACAGAAGAGTGACCCAACTTTACAAGGATTGTTTAGCCGAGCAGAACAAAAAACGATTAAATACACAAGAGGGGCTAAACAATGGTTCAAGATAAAGAAATCAATACTCACTAGATATTATGATGATGGCAAAACAATTATACATCAAGTGATAGTACCTAAAGAATACAGACCATTGGTCCTACAAACAGGTCATGACTCCCCTATGGCAGGGCATATGGGGATCAAAAGAACATTGTTTCGTGTTACGTCACAATTTTATTGGCCTGGGGTTAATAAAGATACAAAGTTATACTGCAAATCATGTACAACATGCCAAGGTATAGCACGTAAGGGCAGGTTCCATACGGCACCCTTACAGATTACAGACGTGCCTGAAAGACCTTTCAAAAAGATTGCAGTAGATATAGTGGGTCCGTTATCAATTGTTTCAAATAATGGATTTCGTTATATTTTAACTTGCGTAGATCTTTGCACGCGTTGGCCAGAAGCCATACCATTGAAAACCATCACAACTGCATCTGTGTCTGATGCATTATTTTCGATATTTTGTCGAATCGGTTTTCCGGAGGATATATTGTCAGATCAAGGATCACAATTTACTTCCAACATCATGAGGGATTTAGAATCCATGTTATCTGTTCACCACTCGTTTTGTAGTGCGTATAGGCCCCAATCAAACGGTGTGTGCGAGCGCTACAATAGCACTCTAAAACAGATGTTATCTAAGATAACTGAGGAATGCCCTCGTGAATGGGACAGGCTTCTGCCGGCGGCCCTGTTCGCTTTTCGTGAAGTGCCTCACGAGAGCACGGGATGGTCTCCGTTCGAATTGGTTTATGGTTCGAATCCTCGCGGACCAATGATGATACTCAAGGATTTGTTGATTGGAGCATCAATTGATACTGCCACTCGAAACAGCTACGAGTTAGTTATTGATCTCCGACAACGAATCATCGATGCGTGCACGTATGCATCCCAGAGTATAAAATCAGCCACTCAACGATCAAGATTATTACATAATCAAAAGAGAATATTAAGATCCTTCAAACCAGGGGAAAAAGTTTGGTTGTTGCTACCTCATAAACGATAACAAATTACTGATATCATGGCAAGGTCCATTTGATATTATCAAACAAGTCACAGATGTTGACTACTCGGTAAACGTTAGAGGTAAAATCAAAACCTTCCATGTCAACATGCTAAAATTAGCAGTTGAAAGACCACAGGAATTAATTCCTGTCATTAACTCTATTGATGATTCTTCACATCATACTGCTTCTTTTGCAGTTGTTCATGAAGAAGATACTACTTCGTCTATCCCTTTACAATTTCAACTACCTTCTTTGCAATCATCGGAATCTTGGAAAGACGTGACTATTTCTTCTTCACTATCTTCGTCACAACAAGATCAAGTTCGGGATATTCTTATTTCTTTCAATGATGTTCTCACCGACCTTCCAGGTCAGACATCGCTTATATCCCATGATATTACTCTTACTGATTATAAACCTATCAAACGTAGACCCTATCCTATATCTTTACACCACAAAGATAGGGTGGAGAAAGAGTTAAAAGAGATGATACGTTTAGGTGTGATATCTCCTTCGGAATCACCATATGCATTCCCAATGGTGATAGTTAAAAAGAAGGATGATTCTTTACGTATTTGTATTGATTTTAGGCGATTGAATAAAATTACAATCACAGACGGTGAGCCTATGCCTCTTTTAGATGATCTTTTGTCAGAATTATCTAATGCTACTTTCTTTAGCAAACTAGATCTCTCTAAAGGCTACTGGCAAATTCCTCTTGCCGAAAATGCCAAACATTACACAGCTTTCACAACTCCATTTGGGCTCTACCAATGGAATTATATGTGTTTTGGGTTAGTGAATGCGCCAGCGACGTTTGTGCGCATGATGCGCCGCCTTCTTGGCGATCGTAAAGATGTCATCACGTACATCGATGACATCTGCCTATTTCATGACTCGTGGGAAGACCATATTGATGGTTTACTTCTCTTCTACATACGTTACGTATGCATGGTTTGACTGTGCGACCTTCAAAGGTCCAAATAGGTTGTCAGGAAATTTCTTTTCTTGGTCACCGAATAGGTAACCACAAACTGTATCCTGACGACAATACAGTCAAAAGAATTCTAGAGATTTCTACCCCTTCAACTAAGAAACAAGTTAGAAGCCTTTTAGGCTTGATAAACTATTACCATAAAGTTCATCCCGCATTTCGCACAACTATCTACACCTTTGTCCGCACTGTTGACCAAAGGTAGTCCTAATAAGGTACGTTGGGACAAAGATTGCGAAAGCGCTTTGGTAACAATTAAGAAATTATTTAGTAATGCACCAATTTTGTTATTACCGAATATACGTATTCCATTCATACTTCAATCAGATGCCTCGAGTTACTCCATGGGTGGCTGTTTGCTGCAATGTTACAAGGAAACACTCCATCCATGTTTCTATGTGTCGAGGAAACTGACTCCGGCTGAACAAAAGTATGCGACAGGTGAACGTGAGCTCCTGTCGATGGTCTGGTGCCTAGAGAAGCTGTCAAGATATCTCATCGGCACGCACTTTTACATTATGACAGACCATAGTCCTCTTACTTACATAACAGCTAGAACAATGCGTAACGCTAGAATACATCGATGGTACTTGTTGATTCAAGAATTTTCATTTACGATTCTGCCTATTGCTGGATCAGACAATAACTTGGCAGATCTTTTATCGCGTAACTTCTCTGAGAAGAAATTGAATTAACTCTTTAGTGACCATGTTGACAAGTGCTATTATTAATGTTATAAAATTTAATGTGTCTACTTAATGAGTATGATGTTTATAAGTAGGTATTACTAATACTAATATAGTCTAGGGACGTACATCTTCTCCACCACTATCATCCGTGCCACAAGTGTCACGTTTGGAAGTGAGGGGGATGATGTTGAGGATTGTTTCATGATTACAGACATTTGGATTTGACGTCGATCCGAATGGCTGTATCATGGAACACCTCAATCGAATAGAGATATATCTCCGCGACCGATGTCGATGATTGTTGCATGTGTGCAAGCATTTGAGTTTGGCCAACTCGGATTGCTGCACCATGGAACATCGCAATTGAATATATATTAACGACGTAGTATGCATATCACTATGCATGACGCGTATGTCTTTGTAACGTCATTCGACTTGTGGGTTTTGACCCGAACGGCAGTGTGTTTCAGAAGTGTGGCCATTGCCACTTATATTGTGTGGTATAACCACTTTTTAATTGTGTGGCTGGGAAGCCAATTGAGCAGTGTATTTCTTGAACCAAACGTAAGTCGTCGTATGAATAACGCAGTTTGCATAATTATGGCAGATTAGCCTGGCGTGGTATGCCAAAGGAACATTACGGTACTAGCAATAGTGTAAGACTAGTATAGATGGATATTGTACAGCTAGCGGCAAGCGTAAGCCTAGTGTAACGGATATTAGACGACTAGCAGTAGACGTAAGCCTAGCATAATAAGTGTATTGCAGAACTAGCAGGATAGTTAAGTCTAGTGCAAAAGGCTATTGTATAAACTAGCGACGGGAGTAAGTCTAGTTAGCCTCTGAATTTATGCCAAAGGACATTGGCCGTTAAAAGGAACTGACCTTGAACCAGAACTCTAGATAGAGATTGTGAACATGTGTTTATGAAATAATGAGAACTCTTACAGATCGTACATGAATGTGATGTGACTTTTGTTCCCATGTAGTTGGTGTCTGCTCATGGTATGAAATTACTAATTAAATATTTTGAGTCGTCAAAACCACGGTCTTATCAACTGTCGTATTCGGAGTTGAGTTAAATGCTGTTAATATTCAACTGATCATGACCAGTGATGATTAATGTCTTAACACGCTGCATCTCACACTGCCAATATAATCAATAAGACAAGAGACTAATACAGGTCAGTCAAGGGTCGACTATTTAATATGAAACATGTTCAGCACATAATGTATCACAAGGGTTAAAGCAGACATTATCGATACCAACGAACAGTATATTACGGAATCCTACAAAAGTGATAAGAACCCGAGGGACTTTGACTCTATAAACTGAATACGCATATAATATAACTTGGTCATCCTCAAATACTAGAAGTCATCGAAGCACCCAGAACATATTGGGGTCCCGAGCCCGTAACACATAGGTCTTCACAAAACGTATGTCACGTCTTCCAGTCACGCGTCTTCAGCTGACGGTTATTTCAATGTCTTCTTCATGATGCCCTTCATAACTGTCACCAGCTCTCTCTCTCCGATGGGATCCTTGGTCCTCACTCCACCCCTCTTACCCCAGCGATTCCTGTATTGAAGGACTATGCTGTAGGGCGATGAATATAACGATGACGATGATGATGATATTGATTACGATGATATTGATGACGATGATGATGATATTGATGATGATGATGATATTGATGATTTTATGATGATAACGATGACGATGATGATGATGATGATATTGATGATGATATTGATGATATTGATGATGATAATGAAATTGATGATGATGATATTGATGATGATGATGCTATTGATGATGATGATGATATTGATGATGATGATGATGATGATGATGATGATATTGATGATGATGATGATGATGATGATGATGATGATGATATTGATGATATTGATGATGATATTGATGATGATGATATTGATGATGTGATGGTGATGATGATATTGATGATGAAGATATTGATGACGATGATGATGATGATATTGATGATGAGGATGATATTGATGATGATGATATTGATGACAACGACGATTAAGCTGATTTTGATAATGATGATGATATTGATGATGATGATAATATTATTGATGATGATGATTATATTGATGATGATATTGATGATGATAATGATATTGATGACGATGATGACGAATATTATATTGATGATGATTATGATTATGGTGATGATGATGATATTGATGATGATGATATTGATGATGATTATATTGATGATTATATTGATGATGATATTGATGATGATGATATTGATGATGATGATGATGATGATGATGATGATGATGATGATGATGATGATGATGATGATGATGATGATGATATTGATGATATTGATGATGATGATGATGATGATGATATTGATGACGATGATGATATTGATGACGATGATGATAATTATATTGATGATGATGATGATATTGATAATGATGATATTGATGACGACGACGATGATGATGATATTGATGATGATGATATTGATGATGACGATGATTATATTGATGATGATATTGATGATGATGATATTGATGACGATGATGTTGATTATATTGATGATGATATTGATGATGATATTGATGACGATGACGATGATATTGATGATGACGATGATGATGATATTGATATTGATGATGATGATGATGATGATGATGATGATATAATGATGATGATGATGATGATGATGATGATGATGATGATGATGATGATGATGATGATGATGATGATGATGATGATGATGATATTGATGACGATGACGATGATGATGATTATATTGATGATGATATTGATGATGATGATGATGATATTGATAATGATGATGATGATATTGATAATGATGATGATGATATTGATGATGATGATGATATTAATGACGATGACGATGATGATGATTATATTGATGATGATGATGATATTGATGATGATATTGATGATGATGATGATTATATTGATGATGATGATGATGAGGATGAAGAAGAAGAAGATGATGATGATATTGATGACGATGAAGATGGTGATATTGATGATTATATTGATGATGATGATGATGATGATGATGATGATGATGATGATGATGATGATGATGATGATGATGATGATGATATTGATGATGATGATGATGATGATGATGATGATGATGATGATGATGATGATGATGATGATGATGATGATGATGATGATGATGATGATGATGATGATGATATTGATAATGATGACGATTATGATGATTATATTGATGTTGATGATGATGATGATGATGATGATGATGATGATGATGATGATGATGATGAGGATGAGGATGAGGATGATGACGGTCATGATGATGAGGATGATGACAATAACAGTATTACTCTTCTTACAAATAATAATTGTACTTTGACGGCTGCTCTTAACTAATACCTTTACTAGAAAATGTCTGTTTCATCATAGCCACCATCGTTACTGCAATTACCACCACCGCCAGAGCCACAGGTGTGTCAGCTGTTAAAACAGTTTATTAGTGTACTTTAGCGGCAAGGACAGCTGTGCGGTATCCGGTTTTAATTGCTCAGTTTATCACATTCTAATATAAAGCTACAGATACGCTTATTTATTAACCTAATGTAAAAAGAAAAACTTAATTACTTAATGCTGTAAAACAAACAGCAGTATGCGAAAGTAAATTATTAACAAACTTACTTCATTTTTAACTTCAGTGAGATGGATGTGCCTGGTGTAGTGATATCAGCTTCTCAACATCAGGCTGAAAGTTACTTAGAAGGAGTCTCAGATCCCCACGTTCAGTAATCTGCAGTCTGTTTCTCTTCTTTGAAAGAAGTTGGACAACCGCGCTGAAACCACGCTCTACTAAAGACGATGTTGGAAAGGCAATACAGAATATCTTAACCTTTCCCCCACACTGCAGGATAGCGTTCAGAGATTTCTTTCTGCAACCAAAAGTCTTAATATGATTTCTTGAACACTGGCTTAAGCTCAACGTCATTTTGTAGCGATATCAGTTCCTCTTCCACCCTTCCTAGTTCCTTACTGCACACGTCCAGGAATGGATTTATTATCCAGTCTGGAATCGTGATCAAAAGAAGACCCTGAACCTCTGAGATATGTCTTTATGCAGCATATCTAGATGTGCACAATATACTTGAAGATTATCCTCTGGTATTTTGTCTTTCTCTTCCAACTCTAAGAGGCTAGGAAATGGGATTAACTCGCGACGGCCAATATTACGTTTGAATAGCGTCAATTTGGCAAGAAACGTGGAGACGACAGATTTGACTTTTATAAGATTAATATCATTTCCTTGCAATTGTAGATTTATTTCGTTAAACTTTGTGAATAAATCTGACAAATATGCAATGTCATACCTGATATTCGTTAGTTCTGTACTGAGCGAAGCATGCGAGTCTTTGAAGAATTCTACCACAGTTTCAAAAAGAGCATAAAATCGTCTCAGACAATTTCCTTTTGAGAGCAACCTAACTTCTGTGTGCATCAGCAAACGTTCAAACTGTTCATCATACTCAATACAAAGCTCTCGAAATAGTCGAGAATTGAGAGCATGGGAGTTAATTTTGTTAATCGCTGTGATACCAGTATTTAATGATTTGTGAAGCCGATCACTTAGATTTTTTGCGACAAGATGTTGTCTGTGAATTACACAGTGTATTGTAAATATACCAGGTACAGCTTCTTTTAAGAAAGCGATAAGCCCGCGGTAACAACCTATCATTGATGGTGCCCCATCTGTTTCACAAGCAAGAATGTTAGTAAGCGGAATGTCCATTTCTCTGAAAAATTTCTCTACTACGCGAAATATTGACTGTCCTTTTGTATCAGTTACTAGTTGCTTAGCAAATAACAACTCTTGAACCAAGATTTTATCTTTTACGAAGCGAACATAGGCAGGAATCAAAGATTCGTTGCTAGGCAAAGTTGACTTATCCAACTGCAATGCAAATTCTGTTGTCCTAAGTATGTTGCAAAATGTATTTTCAACATTCTCAGCCATTTCATCTATTCTTCTTTGAACAAAGGTATTGCTGAGCGGAATTGCTTTAATTATTTGTTCAAGTGACTTATGCATAACTGTACTCACAAACTCCCTTATAGCTGGCAAAATGAAATTTTCTGCGATTGTATGAGACTTTCCAGATTTAGCTATCAGCAATGAAATTTTGTATGAAGCTCGCAAACCATCACAACCTTGTTGTGAAGTGTTGACAAACATGTCACGGACTGTTTTACGTTTCTGAAAGTTTTCACAAAGTGACTGAAAATATGTCAAACTTTTATCTGTTTTATCTGGGTGAATGTTTTTTAAATGTTCAAGTAGTCTGGACGGTTTCATTGCCTCATTTGAAAAGGCCCTCTCACATAATAGACACATTGGCAGTTGTTGGTTATTTATTGCTGGAATAAATCCATATTTCAGATATTCCACGCTGTATTGTCTGCATTTCTTTTTGGTTTGTTCTGCTTTTGCCATATTTGTTCTGAATTCTGGAACAAAAAACTGATTTTACAATGTTGCAGATAGAAAAATGTTCGTCGAGTAAACAACAAAAGCTGATTTAAAGTTGGCTTTACAAAAATGTTGACACAGATGTTCTTACCAGTTTACTCTTCTATTTTAGAAAGTTTCTTAACCACAGCCATAAATAAATTAGAAAAATACAACAATCAGAAAAAAACACACAATTAGCAACAGCCACACCAACACTGACGTATCTCAATAATCATTTCATAAAGTATAATAATAGTTATTTAATATGAACAAAATATAAAATAACGCACTATATTGATAGGTCTTCAGATTAAAAAATTGAGAGACAGTAGGCTAACTACAAAGTGTGTGGATCCCGGTAACAAATTAAAAGGATGTAATTTAATGGATTGAACAGAAATATTCAATATACGGCAAATCTGTATCAAAATTTATCTGCTTAATTAATAATTAATGTTAGTAACACTGATGCTAGCTCTGTGCAAACAAGCAAAAAATATAAGTAAGAAAACTTATCTTATCGACAGGATGAAATTGGTTGATACCCGGTACACGCTTATTTGAAACCACTGTTCCCAAGAAAAGCTGAGAAAGTTTGTTGGTTTTGCTCATAGCCAGCGCAAAGTTGAAATAGACGGGAAACGTACATCGCGCCAGTCGATTTATGAAAGTCTGAATATAAGGTAGGAAAGCCGGTTCAGAGGATCAAAGACTGATTTATAATGCCAAGTACCGTTAAAACTTTCTCCCTTGAACCTTTTCTCTTATTTATTACCAATCTGCAAATATCTAGTTACCACTAGCCCCCGCAAATACTGAGACAATAAATTCCGTAACAAAGCAAGTTGGTACTTTCTGAATCACCGGCAGGTATCTAATTTCGTCTGTGCCATCGGCACGGATCATTTCTATTCCTTAAGGAGTTAGCGAATGGACAATAGGTGTTTGGTTAACCCCCTTTCCTAGCAGTTCCCGATTACCGTTTATGGTCAACGATGGTTACCTGAGCTCAGAATGGCACGTATAAACGAAACTATGCCCTGCTTAATGATCCTAGTAATACAACCATCCACATCGTCCCCGCTTCACTGATGTTGTCTCTCAAATCCACAATTCCTTTCTCCCCCGCACGTACTGAATTTAGCTTGTGAAATCCTGAACCCCCCCCCCACCCCCCCCCCCCCCCCCCCTACTACTAAACGCCCACTGTTTACTGCTGAACGCCCCCCCTCTGGCCCATTTTTTCCGTATCGCCCCCTTGGACCCTTCGAAAGCCCCCAGGGGGGCGGTACCGCCCACTTTGGGAACCACTGTTGTAGAGTAAACAATTTGTGATGAAACTTTCAGGCCTCCTAAAAAACAGTTGGAAATTTCAGAAAGGAAAAACTGAAGTTTCTTCTACATACACTACTGACTTGCATTAGAGTTGACATTCTCTGTGAGGAGGAGTCGCCACACAAAAAGAGTAGGCTAATAAGTTAGCCAAAATAAACAGTTACACAGGAGGAAAAAAAAAACCCATTCTCTACTCAATAGAGCATTGACAGTTTTTATTGGATTATTATATTTATATATTACACCTTACTGATCATGCAGTAAGGTGTAATATATAAAAATTACAATGTTAGGTACCATGTAATAATTTTTGTGCAGATATTCTCTAAGGCCTGACAATTTTGTCAAAAGTTCCTCCAGGATAAAATGGTTGAGATAGACAGGTGTAGACACTTCATAGAGAGCACAATGTTTCTCAAGGAGAACACGCAATCATATATTAAGAGAAACAGGTGATTGGCTTGTTGTGTCCAGACTTGCCCGCTAATAGTTTGCATTATATCGATATGAAACCTATGAAAATAAAATAATAAAGGAACTGGACCACTGGTTGCTTAGATATGTATTAAGATGCGACTAATATGAGGTAGTTTATGGTGCTGACAACTACATAATGTAACAACAACACGTTGCTCCAGAAACCACCAGTGTAAGAGCACATGCATTTACTTTGTGCACATTTCTAGAGGGTCAGCTGGTGTGTTGGTTGAATGGTCAGCTGGTGTGTTGGTTGACTGGTCAGCTGGTGTGTTGGTTGAATGGTCAGCTGGTGTGTTGCTTGAATGGTCAGCTGGTGTGTTGGTTGAATGGTCAGCTGGTGTGTTGGGGGTCAGATGGTGTGTTGGTTGAATTGTCAGCTGGTGTGTTGGTTGAATGGTCAGCTGGTGTGTTGGTTGAATGGTCAGCTGGTGTGTTGGTTGAATGGTCAGCTGGTGTGTTGGTTGAATGGTCAGCTGGTGTGTTGGTTGAATGGTCAGCTGGAGTGTTGGTTGAATGGTCAGCTGGTGTGTTGGTTGAATGGTCAGCTGGTGTGTTGGTTGAATGGTCAGCTGGAGTGTTGGTTGAATTGTCAGCTAGTGTGTTGATTGAGTGGTCAGCTGGTGTCTTGGTTGAATTATCAGCTGGTGTGTTGGTTAAATGATCAGCTGGAGTGTTGGTTGAATTGTCAGCTGGTGTGTTGGTTGAATGGTCAGCTGGTGTGTTGGTTGAATGGTCAGCTGGTGTGTTGGTTGAATTGTCAGCTGGTGTGTTGGTTGAATGGTCAGCTGGTGTGTTGGTTGAATGGTCAGCTGGTGTCTTGGTTGAATTGTCAGCTGGTGTGTTGGTTGAATTGTCAGCTGGTGTGTTGGTTGAATGGTCAGCTGGTGTGTTGGTTGAATGGTCAGCTGGAGTGTTGGTTGAATGGTCAGCTGGAGTGTTGATTGAATGGTCAGCTGGAGTGTTGATTGAATGGTCAGCTGGAGTGTTGGTTGAATGGTCAGCTGGAGTGTTGGTTGAATGGTCAGCTGGTGTGTTGGTTGAATGGTCAGCTGGAGTGTTGGTTGAATGGTCAGCTGGTTGAAATGTGTCAGATGGTGTGTTGGTTTTGTCATGGTGTGTGTTGAATGTCAGATGGTGTGTTGGTTGAATTGTCAGCTGGTGTGTTGGTTGAATTGTCAGCTGGTGTGTTGGTTGAATGGTCAGCTGGAGTGTTGGTTGAATATGGTGTGTTGGTTGATGGTCAGTATGTGTGCGTGCAATTTGTGTGCATGCGAATGTGCTAGTGTGCATGCGTATGTGTGTGCGCGTGTATGTTACCGCGTGAATGTGTGTTAAAGCGTGTGTGTGCGTGTTAACGCGTGTATGTTAGCGTTTATGTATGTGCACGCGTGCGTGTGTGGGCATGTGTGTTCGTTGTGGTTCTCTGTGGTCTTTAACGTTTTGTAAACCCTGTAAAGTGATAAGCGAAGGAGAATTATAGAACCCTTGAAGACAGGAGGGGCAGGTGGGAGCGTAAGGCGTGAGTGAAGGGTAAAAAGACGCAATGTGCCAGGAGAATAGTTGTGCCTAGATCAGTGGCCCCCTACTTTTATTGGCTAGAGACCCTATTTTTTTCCTTGCAACCCTCAAAGCAGTGGTAGGCAGATCAGGAGCTGCGAGAATCTACTTTAGTAACACTGAGATACCCGAAGACCTACCTTGAAAAAAATCTCGTCTGCAGAGTTACATGGAAAATCAGTTTCAGATGTAGAAAGAACAGTTTTAAAATGTCTCTCAGTTTTTACCTTTCTTGGCAAATGAGATGACTGCCTCGGGTAGGCTGTCCTTTTAAATGAGAAGTCGGAACTTTCCCTAGCTAAACAATTCTTTCTTTGTCTTTCTACCAAATCAGTCACAGTGATCTATCGGCAGACTATGATCGATCAGTTGCCGATCCGTGCCGTAAAGAGTATAATTTCTAATGTTTCTCAATCTTTTCCGAGACCACTGTGCGACTTTACGTACTGTGGCGACCCTTATTGGTGTCGTAACCATGGGTTTGGGAACCACTGGACTTAGACAAAAGGAATGTTGCGCTGTGCGCCCAGGAACAAAAAAATGTAATAAAGTTCTGTACAACCTGAAGAAAGAAGATATATAAAGATGAAGACTATGATGATAATGATAACAGTTATGATGACGACGATGAAACCTTGTGTTATTATCGACGCCGCCTTTGTTCTTTTCTTGCGCAGTTCGTAACATCAAGACCGAGCTTTGCATATTTCTTATTCAATCACTCTATCTTTCTCTTTCTCCCCCTCCCTCTTTACTTCCTTCTCGCTTTTCCTTTATCTCTTTATCCATGATCCTCCCTCTTTCCCTCTCTCTCTTTCTCTCTGTCTTTCTCTCTCATTATCTCTCCTTTTTATCTCTCTTTCTTTATCTCTATTTTTCTCTCTCTCTTTCTCGTTCTCCTTCATTCTCTCCTTCTCTCTTTCTTTCTCTCTCGGTCTTTTTTCTCTCTTCTTCTTCTTCTCTCTCTCTTTCCCGTCCTTCTCTCTCTTTTTCCCTGACCTTCTCTCTCTCTTTCTCTCTCTTTCTGTCTCTCTGTCTCTCTCTTGTTGTATCTCTCACCTGTCATCATCATCATCATCTATCACTTCCCTGTGGACCACAGGTACTCAACAAAGCAGATACAAGCAGACAGACACAGGGTAATGATACAGACAGACACAGATAGAAACATGCAGACAGACACACAAATAGACAGATGTATAGACAGATGAAAGGAAGCAAATATACATTAATGATCGACGCGATAACTTGAAGAAACATCTTTACATTGACATAAATAAAAATTAATGTTTTCAACTGTACAACGACTGTCACGTCACGACAATAGCCTTTTGCCCGTAAACACGCAACGATTTTTTAATACTTTTTGGCTTAATTAAAGGGGGAACATAATAAGCGATAGTTTAGTACCGAGCAATATACAGAGAGATAGAGAGAGAGAGAGAGAGAGAGAGAGAGAGAGAGAGAGAGAGAGAGAGAGAGAGAGAGAGAGAGAGAGAGAGAGAGAGAGAGAGAGAGAGAGAGAGAGAGTTTATGAATACTGAGTATTGGCTGTCAAATACCACGAACCTATCAAAACTAGGTCATCATGAAATAATAACCAGTTATGCATTCAGCACGGCTTTTCACTGTTCCATTTTCTCTTGGTCTTTCTGCATTTTGTCACGACCGAGCTGAACTCTGACCTCGTTAAATTTGATTGAAAGTGCAGCTAAGACTGTGCAGACGACTAGTATCAGCAACAAAGAAAGATCCTTTGCGGAAATTAGGTCATTTTTCTACTGCAGGAATAACCCGCCAAAAAAATGCGCGTAGTCAAAGTTTGAGACCAATTGAGTGGAAACAGTGTTAGATTTTTAGATTAGATTAGGTTAAGTTTTAGATTGGGTTTAATTAGGTTAGATTGGGTTAAATTAGACTATGGAGCCGCGCTAGCGTAGTGGTTACAACACCGCTCTGGCGACCGGGTGATTCAGGATCAAACCCGGGCGACGGCATTTGAGGATTTTTCGTCGACCGGGAATGGGACTGGATTAACTCGAGACCTGGCAGGACATTTGAAGGAGTGTCGTCGACCAGGGATTGGCGGCTCCTGAGCCGACCCAGCTGCAATGGGTACCTCCGAAATCGGAGAGTATGTGCCTGAATGGCGAGGGACACCTGTCTCTGTACAAGAAAAAAGGGATACTCACGTAAAATCAATGTCAGGTTAGACATTAGTAATAACCTGAGATTTCGCCTCGAGTATTAGCGGGTGTACGCAAAAAAAAAAAAAAAAAAAATTAGACTATGTAGAGTAGATTAGGTAAAGTTAGGTTAGATTAGATAGATAGATAGATAGATAGATAGATAGATAGATAGATAGATAGATAGATAGATAGATAGATAGATAGATAGATAGATAGATAGATAGATAGATAGATAGATAGATAGATAGATAGGCGGACGGGCAGGCAGACAAACATACACAGACAGATAGATACAAATAGATCGTTTTCAGATGAGTGGACTGATGAATGCACGTATGCATATTCCATGAATAGATGAATGGCAGTGAAAATGAACTATCATTTGTCTGATTACCGGTATAATAAACTACATACAGACAAATTAAACTGTTGAAATTCAACAGCACAAATGAAATTCTAATTTTTTTTAAAGTGGGAAAACAGTCGAAGAGGGTTATTATTCCATTCCACATCATCTCATTCATTCATTCATTCATTCATTCAAAACCCTCCACTCCCAAAGGAGCATAGGCCTTCAACAACCACATGCCAAGTCCTCCTGTCACGTGCCATCATCTCAAGTTCTTTCCACGTTCTCCTCATCATTTTCACCTCTGTTTCCAGCTCTCTTCTCCATGTGCTTCTTGATCTACCTCTGCTTCTCTTGCCCTGGGGGTTCCAGAACAAGGACTGCCTTGTAATGCTATCAACAGGTTTCCTCAGTGTATGTCCTATCCATCGCCATCGTCTTCTTCTCATCTCTTGTTCCACTGGCACTTGTCTAGTTCTTGTCATCAGTTCCACGTTGGTAACCTTGTCATACCATTTTAATCCCTCTATTCTACGCAAGCACCCATTTATGAAAGTCTGTAGCTTTTTGGTAGTTGTCTTTGTTGTTCTCCATGTCTCAGAGCCATACAATAGGACTGACTTCACATTTGAGTTGAAGATTCTTATTTTCGTGTTGGATCCGATTTCTCTTGATCTCCATATATTTCGCAATGCAATGAAAGCACCTCTTGCTTTTTGTATTCTTATTTTGATATCACTGTCTGTCCTTCCAACTTTGTCTATATTACTACCAAGATATGTGTACGATTCTACATCTTGTATTGGTGCTTCTTCAAGTTCAACATCATCTCATTATTCCTCCTTAATATGTTTGAAGCATCCACGGCAGATAACCCATCTTGAGAAGTCTGCGTTAAAAGACGCCTTTGAGAAGCTTACGTTAAAGCACATGCTCTTTCAGCGGCACTTTCTATAGCAATATGTTTTACACTGTGAGGTTGCCAGCCCCATGTAGAACCCCACACTAGTCATCTTTTACGAGATTTCTGAGTATATTTCTCAGTAGTGGTCCTGTTTATTTCTTCGTCTTCTCAGAGACCCAGAAGAACCATAACGAATACATGTACCTACCTGTGCAGTATTATAACCACTCCATAACGAATACATGTACCTACCTGTGCAGTATTATAACCACTACAGACACAAACTCTAATGTTTAAAAAAAAAAAACAATGACTTTGACTTTTCCTATCCCCTAGGTTACGAATTTTCACTTTTTTTTTATCTTAAAGAAACAATAGGAGATGCAAGAAAAGCGATTTTCCTCCGTGAAAAATGTTTGAAAATCCAGGGATACGAAGAAAAGTTTTGAACCACATTGTTTACTTGCATGTGGAAGATTAATTTGAGACATTGAGTAGAAATATTTAAGCAAGCCGCGACTAGACAAAAAGGGAATACACACAAGACCAAATGGTTAATTAAGAAGGATTCTCGAAACATGGTCAGAAGCTGATCATAGTTTACTGCGAACTGTGTCTCAATTGCCTGTGTGTGGTGTTCCCGGAAACGGGACCTCCTAGATCTGGGGGCAGAGTTGTGTCTCGGCTCCGATGACGCTCACTGGTTCAGCCAGTTCACTGCACTTTGAATGAAAATGAGGTATAGCATACATATAGGCGTGAGGTGGCAGTGAAGCAAATCCGTAATAATTGCATGCTGAAATCGGATGTGTCGGGCCGAAAAGCACAGATTTCGCAGTCTAGCTGTAAAATACGACACAACGTACTTACCTCTCAAAACTAACGGCCAGCATTTTAAGAGAGAGATATGGCTGAGAGCGAACGCAAACAACAGAAGCTAATCATCATGATTTACTTTTTTGCCCCTTATGAAACATGGAGCCACCACTACAGCTGGTTCCTTTTCAGGATGCCTACACCACAGTATTCATGTGGTGTTGTAGCAGTGATTTGTTTTATGAGATTGCCAGCCCCTTCTATATCCTCTTGTTAGATGCCTTTTATAGCATGCCTGAAGGGATAGTTGTGCTATTCTATTGAGGAGCAAATGCTAGTCGTTTAAGGGCGAGCAAGTGGATAACAAAACGTTAATCAGAGGCAGACTTCACACACATAGAAGGTTACACACTTCTAGTGGATTTTGTCAGGCTTTGATCTGGAATCCACAGGAATGAGGAACAGTGGAGCGTTTAGGATAGCAGGAGTGACCTACTGGAACAGTACACCCAGAGTGAGATCGAAGACAGGGGAGAGAGTGAGAGAGAGAAAAGGGGGGGGGGGGGGGAGAATAGAGATGATTAGAGGCGTAAGGTCACTAGTCTGTAAACAGTTGGGTTCAAGGTAAATATAGTGAGTGCATGGCTGGATGTTTTTGTATATGTCGATTTGTTATTTGTTACACCCCTTTTGGGTAAAGAGCCCTCCACCTCGTGACATTACACCAACCTGCCGTTTAGCAAGTCTGGAATATTATACTAATGCTGAGCTTGTTGAGCTGGTGTGGCCTTCTGGGTTTGCAAATACCTTTAAAACACCAGCCGAAATAAAGCAAGTGAAAATAAAGAATTAAAACTCGAATCCCTTGGGATCGAAACACAACAAACATGTCGATTTCTCTCTCATTCTCTTTCTCTATGTCTCTCTTCCTCTCTCTCTCTCTCTCTCTTCCTCTCTCTCTCTCTCTCTCTTCCTCTCTCTCTTTCTCACTATTTCTAAGTCCTGTCAGAAAGAATGACGTGACGCCACAGTGCAGTGCTAGAATGTCTGGGCTGTATGGTTGCATGCGTGAATTCGAAACACCTTGGAAGGATTAACAACCGTGAAAACGATGCCTGGAGTAAGAAGGACAGACTATGTAGACAATAATCTCCTCTTTGAATGTTAGAGACATTTTAACACAGGGTTTTTTAACATATTTTTTTTGCCATGGACCTCTTTTACTGTCCAATGAAGGATATGAACCCCTTTGATTGTCCATAGAAGGCTATATGCACCTTTGATTATCCGTAGAAGGCTATGGGCCCCTTTGATTGTCCGTTGACGACTATAGACCTCTTTGATTGTCCGTAGAAGGTCATGGACCCATTTGGTTGTCGCGTAGAAGATTATGGACCCCTTTGATTGTCCAATGAAGGATATGAACCACTTTGATTGTCCATAGAAGGCTATGGGCCCCTTTGATTGTCCGTAGAAGACTATAGACCTTTTTGATTGTCCGTAGAAGGTTATGGACCCATTTCTTCTTCTTCTTCTTCTTCGTTCGCCCTGAAAAGGACGGTGGTTGCGTTGTGGCTGTTTACAACGTAGCTGTGATATCTGTACCTTTCGGTCGACACATCCGACTTCTGCACGGCATTTTTTAGGACCGGGTTTGCCTTCCCATTGCGATCCATGCTCGCTCAGCCAGCCTGCATTGCTGCATATGTTTCCAGGACCACCACGTGGAGGTGGAGCACGGTCTTGACCAGCTCTGGTTCGCTGGTCCTGATGCAGGCAGTCAAGCTATGAGTCGCTGACTGCGGTCTCTATTGCTGCGTCTTGAGGTCCCATGGACCCATTTGATTGTTCATAGAAGATTATGGACTCCTTTGATTGCCCAATGAAGGATATGGACCCCTTTGATTGTCTGATGAAGGCTTTGGATCCCTTTGATTGTCGGATGAAGGTTATGGACTCCTTTAACTGTCCAATGACGGCTATGGACCCATTTGATTGTCCGATGAAAGTTATGGACTCCTTTCACTGTTTGGGTACCAGGGCAACTCTGGGAAGGTTAAGGCGGCCGGCGTGATGCTGACCACATCACCCCTAGTGTGCCGATGGTCAAGAAAATATGGCCCTAACACCATATTCCCAATATGCCTCAATGGGCGTGTAACGGGATCCTTTACCTTTTACCTTTACCTAATAGTTATTTATTCTGTCTGTCAATTAATAATGTTGGCATCCATAAATGTTAATACATCTTTGGATCCGACAAGGTCGCCTAAGGACTGTCTTCTGCCTGGTTTTTTGTTTGTCAGGCTGTTACCAAGACAGGTAGTCAATGTTCCCTCTGAGTTTTTAAAGGCACGTGTGCGCCACAAATGTCATTGCTATCTTTTTCTAGTTGACAAAAACTTGGGCACACTTTGAGTGTATGAATTTTACAATGGACGGCCGTACTTGTTTATTATCATAAATCATTGCAATTTTTTTGTAGAATTTAATTTTTGTGTGCGCAGTTCAGTTTCCGATGTGTAGACGATTTCATAGCCTGGTATATACGCGCAAACGCGCACAGCTTAGAGACAACGTCGCGTGTATTGGTCCTCTTTGTAACTCTTCTCCTACATTCCTGAGGATTGACTCTGTGCGTCTTGGACTAATCTCTGAACCAGGATTCCTCCCGGCAGTACACTCCCCCGTAAGCGTTTCTTTAATTACAGACTAGCGAATAGATCGAAACCGACATAAAGAATGATAGAATGTTAAAAGTAGTACACCAGCAATTACAAAATAGATATAATAACAAAGTAGCGGAAATAGAATATAAGTCCGTCTTTTTCTTTTATAGTCAGAAATGTCAGAAAGTGCGTGTTTATGGACTTATAAATGCCAGTTGTAATTGTGTCAGGTTCCCAGTACTTTCCAAAGCCGCGTGTTCATGAACGTCGCACGTTTGTGGACATTAAACACTTCGTATATTACTCGAGGAAACAAAATGGTTGGGCTGTTCTTGTCGTTTAACTAAGGCTGTCAAACTTGTCGCTAGTCCTTTAACCAATACCAAGTTGAAGACTCCTTAGCTTTATCTACAATCTACACTGTAGATCTAGGTTTACCCGTGGCATTTCTGAAGGGTTGGGTAGAAGTGTATACTATTTCATGAGCAATAAAATAAAACCTGGCCCGTCGGTAACCGGGCAAAGTAGGATTACAAGGCAGTCTTTGTTATGGAATCCAGAGCATAATAATTAGCGTGAGATGGAAATACGCAATGAAAAGAGAACTGAAGACAGAAATAAAAAAGGGGTAAAGGAGACCTGTGATGACCTTGAGCTGACAGTACAGGACAAGTGGACGGCATGCATTTGTATAGGGTCTTCGCTCCAGCGGGAGGTGTAGGGCTAATAATGAACGAGGGAAAATATGAATTCCCTTGATGTGTGTAAAGTTATTTTTTTTTTTTTTGTCGGTTGATACCAAGGAAACATTTTAAAAATGATCCACAGGCGACTGTTTAAGAAGGAAAGAAACAAGAAAGAAAAAAAAAAAGACAGGCGGACAGACAGAGACAGACCAACAGGCAGACAGACCGACAAACAGACATACCGACAGACAGGCAGACAGACAGGCAGGCAGACAGACAGTCAAACACAGACAGATGGAAATAAGAAAATAAAGAAAGAAAGAAAGACTCACAGTGAACTAAAAAAAAAAGTGATAACTAAAAGAAGTGAGGATATTCAGACTAAATTCTAAGATCAGACAAAAAGAGAAGAAACAGACATACGGAAAGAGATTCAAGTAGATAACTGCTCAGAGAACTAATTACAACCCCGGCAGATGTTTCATTGGAAGCAGTAACTCATGCATTGATTAAGTTTTTTCTTTGTCCCACACCAGAACGATGTCTGTGGTGTTGGTACAGCCAGGCGCAGCAGCAATCAGATACCTATACCATTTATGTTCTTTCTGTCATCTTTTAACGCGTCAGTCAGCACTAAATACTTAACTCTTGTTACTATCTTTCGGTAAAGCTTATTATACTTTACTACTTTTTCGTACCACTATTGCAGTGAAGCGTAAGTGTGTAACTGAAGTTTTCGATCCCGAACCCAGTGTGTCGCTTCGGCTGCTGTGAGCCCGCGTTGTTGTAGGATGTCTGTGAAGTTGTTTATCCATCTGCCTTGTTTATTATGTTTTTATTTTGTTAGGTCACACTTTGTCTAATTTAAATCTCTAGACACGTTAATAACATCACATGGAAGATGCATCTCAGTGGTAATGAGTAGCGCAACCCAGGCAAAAGTAGCATTCTATAAAATGAAAATTATTTTATGCAACAACCATTTGTCAGTGGTTCTTTTAGGGCAAGTCCTTTTCAGGGCTTCATGCTAGCAGATGGATACTGTTAATCCTTTACAGGACTTAGTATCTGCCAACGCTGGTCGGGCTAACAGACCTTTTCAGGACTAGTTCTTATCAGGGCTACTTCAGGCTAGCTGCTAGATGCTAGTAATCCTTTTTGGGGCTTAGAGTTTATCATTTATCAACACAGCGCTTCAGTTAACAAAGTTCGCTAATTTTTGAATGGCAAATTGCGCTCCGATATAACCAACGGACTTAAGTCTAGGTTGAAAGGGACGTGCCTCCTCACAAGAAGACAAAACCCGAAAAAAAAATGGTCTTCATTGTTATATAGTCCTAACATTGGGAACTGAATAATGGACAGAGAGTAAACAAGCAGGACAAGACTTGGGCGGGCCAATGAAATGTAGACTAAAGAATGTTAAGAACACCATAAAGAGTTAAAAAGAACAAGAGGCCAGTGCGTCAAGACAGCTTATTACTGACATTAGGAGGAAGCAGTCGAGGAAACCTCGAGTCTGCAGAAACGTTTTTTCCATACCCATCCATTCATGTCTTACTGCAATTCCCCTCATCTTCCTCATTTTCTTCTTGTATTATACCTGTTATTCTCCCTCTTATTTGTCTGTCATTTTCTTCTTGTATTATACCTGTTATTCTCCCTCTTATTTGTCTGTCATTTTCTTCTTGTATTATACCTGTTATTCTCCCTCTTATTTGTCTGTCATTTTCTTCTTGTATTATACCTGTTATTCTCCCTCTTATTTGTCTGTCATTTTTTTCTTGTATTATACCTCTTATTCTCCCTCTTATTTGTCTGTCATTTTCTGCTTGTATTATACCTGTTATTCTCCCTCTTATTTGTCTGTCATTTTCTTCTTGTATTATACCTGTTATTCTCCCTCTTATTTGTCTGTCATTTTCTTCTTGTATTATACCTCTTATTCTCCCTCTTATTTGTCTGTCATTTTCTTCTTGTATTATACCTCTTATTCTCCCTCTTATTTGTATTTCAGCCTCTACTGGAGCGTGGTCCTTCAGTTAGATCCCTGCGTGGCGGGCTTTCTTGTGCAGGTAAATTGCTGTAGATGTGTTCGTCTGAGATCGTGTCTCAGTTTTCTTTCTACCTGTCTTCTTTAGTCTTCCCCAGCGTGTTTTCCTTTGGGGGTTGAATAAAGAATAGTCATTGATGATAAAGAGCGAGTCGGGGGATAATTGTTACGATAAACCAACTCTTCGTCAAGGACAAGTAAGAACAAATGACTAAACAAAAATGATACGCGCTGGAAAAGGAACAGTGTTTCTTTCCTTGAGTGTCCCAGAAGAAGGAATAACTGATGGGACTAATCGACGGCTTCAGAGACAGATAGTAAGTGTTAAACATAGAAGAGTAACTTCTGTCGTGTGAAATTCTAATCCACATATATAAATTAAAAAGTAAATGTAAAGCCTAACAAATAACTTCAATAAAAGGAAAGAAGAATGGTAAAGAACAGTGCTGTCACAATGACTGTACTCGAAATCCCCCTTGTTTTCTACTTCGTCTGCAAATTGTAACGTTTCACGTTGATAGTAAAAGCCTACTGCATCACTACACGCTTTCTTCAATAAAACGTGTACTGCCTTTCTAAGAAAAACCTTGAGATACGCAAGCTGACCTATATTAATATTCCATTCATGTCATTTTATACACTAACACGCGTCTCGCTATACAATTACTACCATCACGCGTGTAAGGCCACAAGCACTAGCTTTTTTCAAATCGACAGTGATTAAAAAAACACTACCCATACGAGAGTTAGGTTTTAAAAACTTACAAAACGCTTATTAGGAAACATAACATTATGCTGGTTTACGTTTGAAAACATTACAGTACCCAGACACCACATCGATCGAAGTGAACGGGAGGTAGAAGAAAATACATATTTTGAACGCAGCCCCTTAGCCCCATTAAATCTATATATTTGGGTTCCTTAGGACTTGCTGACAAAGAATATGTTAAACGTTACGCAAATAGTCTAGGAATTAACAAATTATAGCCAAAAGAAATAGTGAGGGATGTCAGACAACACCAAAATCAGAATCGCTCAGTGGCAGATTTTGACACCACCATTGTACGGGAAATAGGTCCCCATGTTACCTCCTATTTGATTGGCGGAAAGTAAATGTAAGGCTAAACACGATTAGTCGGGCTATAAATATTGATTCTTTGTTGTTAGGGAAACGTGAGTAGGAGTACTTTTTTTCAAACGCTAGTGTAAACATGGTTCGATTGGTTAGACCCGCCAATATAGGCAATTTGAAGCGTTAGTTCAGCACCACATTTTCAAATAAACTTACTAAAGAACCAGTGCGTTGAGCGCCAGTGCATATTTTTCTAAATAAAAGCCTGGGACATCGGCAGATCGGATTTTGTGCCTATTCATTGCCAGTCAACGTAATTCTGTATTATTTCCATGAATTGTGGGACTGTGGTCCTAAAGTTATTGAGCAGCACCTGTTCTGAGCTTTGCTGAATCTGGAGGCTGACAGCATACTCCTGGGTCCAGATAGCGACTAGTGAGGTGTCTCCAGAACACAGGGGAGCAATCGAGCAGAGGAGTCTTTTCCTGCCGCCATCACGAAAGTTAAGCCTCTGTGGCCAGTGGAGCTCAACATTATGTGTCCCCTCAAAAATTGACATTTTAATAAAAAAGAGGGACAATACCTTGTTTAAATTGACAGGACTATGAACTTTTCCCCTTACTATTTCCCAGCTAAACAAACACTTGAAGTCATGATGACAAATAACAACATAGCTTGAAAAACAAAACCAGTATTACCTCATAGTACTACTACACACTGACACACATAGGATAATATTAATAAAATATGTCACTACAATGTTCATATTTATAAATTATGTATATATAAATTGTGATTACATTTGAATGTGATTCCTGGTTTACTTTGTAGTTGAATCAGGATATATAATAGTGAAAGTAATTAATACATAAATATTTGAAACTTTACCAGTGACTCATTTAAGATAGTCTTATAGAGTGTTAAATGTGTGTGAGTGTCACAGTGTTGTCAAGTGTGGTGGAATAAATTAAATTGTTTATCTGTCTGTTGTTGTTGTGACTTACACTTCATCATATACATACCCTAGACATTTAACGTAGTCATCACAATATTCCAGAATAATTCTGACTGAGGTATAATGTGGTAGCAAGTAAGGTTATCTGTAAAACACTACACCAATTAGATACAGATACCTTCACAGCTGATCTCAGTCAGTACACTAAGTCCCCTATAAATATTTATAACATCCCACTTTACCACATATATTGGGGTCTCGCTCCCGGGATTTTGAATCTTTCCATATTAAAAATATTGGGGGTAATTCACTTCAGGGAATAATAGAAATTAAAAAGGTATCCTTGGGTGAAAATAAATAACGTTGAGCTCTCAGTGCCTGTGGTGTCTTTGGATAAGTAATATCAGATTGTATTGTTTAGTTAGACATTATATAAATTTACCTGTTAGAAAATGGCGGACCTGACCAAATTTCGATCTGCTGCTGTACAGACTGCGAAAGAGTTAGGAATGGACGGGCAAATTATGATTGCTTATGTCACTGCTGAATGTGACAAATATATTGAACGGGAAGAAAGAAGATTAGAAAAAGAGGCCGAAAGAAAGTTAGAGGCTGAAAAGGAAATTAAGAAGATACAATTTGAGGCTGAGGCTGAGACTAAGAGGTTGCAGATTGAGGCTGACAAAGAGGCTAAAGCATTGGAAGCCGAGGAAAGAAGACAGGCTGCAGAAAGAGAAGAGAAGAAATTAGCTGCAGAAAGGGAAGACAAGCGATTAGCTGCAGAGAGGGAAGCAGAAAAGGAGGAGAAGAGATTACAAAGGGAGCACGAGTTACGACTAAGGGAGTTTGAGTTTCAAGGCCATGCTCCTGAAAATGGTGCCAGTCCCTTTACCTCTGATGCCACTGCTAGCCAGGGAGCCTCAACCTCAGCTATGAATTTTCATTTAGATCACTTTGTTGAGAAAGACGATGATATTGAGAGCTATCTAAATAGATATGAACTATTAGCTACCACATATGGGTTAGAGAGAGAAAGGTGGAGCTTAAAGTTATCTCAAGGGCTTCGTGGGGCAGCTTATGAAGTTTTTGCCAAAATGAACAGAGGTGATCAAGAAAATTATGACATGCTGTGGAAGGCTCTTTTGTTAAGATATGAAAAGAACGCAGAATTTTATAGGAAAAAATTTAGGAATGCTAAATTACTGTCAGGTGAAACCTATCACCAGTTCTCTGCACGGTTAGAGACATACTTGGAGAAATGGACTTCTCTGGGGAAAACCCAAAATCTTAAGGAAATGGTCCTTATAGAACAACTAAGAGAGTCCATGGCTCCCGACCTGAGAAAGTTTCTCATGGAACAAGGTGCAGAGAGGCTGGGTGAGTTGCTAAATGTTGCAGAAAGGTATCAAGCGGCTCAGGCAGAGGTATCAGGTAATAAAAAGAAACAGGTGGAAAATTTTAGGGCACCACAGAACTTTAATAAATTTGATCCTAGAGATCAAAACAAAGGTAAGCACCAATTTGATAGGCCACGGTATGACAATAAAAATAAAACCCCACAATTCGATGAAAGGAAATATGATGAAAGAAAATCTTTCAACCAAGGGAAAAGGTGGTGTAAAAATTGTAAGATGAACAATCATGACACTGACCGTTGCAGAAGGAACCCTATAGTTATGGCCACCCTTCAGGTCAGGTCGACCTCAAGAAAGGAGGAGGATATTCTGTTAGATACCACTCCAGAAGAGATGAGGAAGGCACAGGCTGGGGATAAGACCCTCAAGCCTTGTTTCAGGAAATTGTCAACTTGTCATACAACTCCAGGCAAGGGAGATTTTTATATGAAAAACAAGTTGATTTACATGAAGGCCGGAACTAGATCCCATGGTCACGGACAGTTGGTTCTTCCAAAGAGATATAGGGCAGACTTAATAAGGAGCCTACATGTGAAACAAGATGGGGACCATGAGAAAATTGGTACCATCATCCAAAAGGTGGCTCACAATTATTATTGGCCCAAGGCAAGATGGGACATTGAGAATTTTGTAGAAAGGTGTAGCATAGCACATGAGGGAACACCCACAAGTGGGAACATTGATCAGGACCTGGACACGCCATGGGGCTAACGTAGGCCTGAAAATAAGAAGAGAAATAAATTTGATAAAGTGGACCAAATGGAATGGGAAGCCCCTTTTCACGGACAAGCTTCAATTAACTGTTTTACAATGGCCACTATGCGGCGAGTGCAAAAAGATGTCTTACCCCAGGATAAGCCGAAAATCCCTCAATCGGACTTAAACAAACTGGAGGAAGAAGATGTAGAGAGGAAATCTCTCATCAAGAATTCTAAGTGGGGAGAGAGCCCCACAAGAAAAATTGGTAGCGGTCGTTTTGTGCATGATAATTCTGGGAAGAAAAATCAGCACTATAGCGCTTCAAGTGGAAGAGACCATACCGGTGCATGGACAAATAAGTCCACAAAATTAAAGGTCCATATGTAGCGCTGTTAAGAACGTGGACTGATGAAAAGGCAGAGGAAAATATTACATCCTCATACCAATATGTGAATGAGCTGACCACTCGTTTAAAAAACTGGCTGGAAACTTGCCAATGAAAATTTGAAACAAGCCAGGAAGAAACATGCTGCCTATTATAACAGGAAAGCTAAAGACAGAGATTTGGCTGTGGGAGAGAAGGTACTGCTTCTTCTACCCGGTAGCAAGAATAAGTTACAAATTGGATGGCAAGGTCCATATACAGTTCTAGAGAAGGTGTCTAGAACAAATTATAAGATAGATAAGAAGGGGAAAGAAAAAATCTATCATGTGAATCTCCTGAAGAAATATTTGGAAAGAGAACATCAGGAAGAGACACACTTGTTGACCTTGTCCATTGCCATGGAGATGAAAAAGGAACCACTTTCATCATTTGAATATCCATTACACCCCTGTGAGACAGCGGCACAGGTGAAAATCAGTACACATTTAACGAAAACTCAGAAAGAGAGAGTGCAACAGGTTCTAGATAATCATACAGAGGTGTTAACAGACCGACCAGGGCATACAAACCTATTGGAATATGATATGAAGCTGATAGACCCCACACCTGTCTGTATGAAACCCTATTCGATTCCTTTTGCTAAGGAGAAAGCTTTGAAGGAAGAGATAGACTATTTGTTGAAGGAAGGAATTATTTCACACAGTGAATCTTCGTATAGTTCCGGTGTTGTACTCTTAAGGAAACCCTCTGGAGAACATAGACTCTGTATAGATTACAGGAGACTGAATGCTATTACAGAAGGACAGGTGGATCCATTGCCGGATACAAATCAGTTGTTTGCCAGACTAAATAAAGCTAAATATTTCTCAAAAGTGGACCTGAGTAAAGGATACTATCAGATTCCAGTAAAGCCTGAGGTTAGACCATACCTAGCTTTTAGTACCATGAGTTTAATAGATTGCCATTTGGATTGAAGAATGCACCTAGTGTCTTCTCTAGAATGATGAGAAAATTATTGGACCCTCTGAATAATCCATGCATCACAAATTTCATGGATGATATCCTTATAGCAACAGAAACATTTGAGGAACACATTGACTCTCTGAACATGCTGTTTAATCGACTTAGGGAAGCGAATTTAACAGCCCGACCAACCAAATGTTGCGTTGGATGTAAAGAATTGGAATTCTTGGGACACACCGTTCATCAGGGAAACATGACCCCTGACCGCAAGAATTTAGAGAAACTAAAGAAAGCCCCGAGACCACAAACCAAGAAAGACGTGAGATCCTTTGTCTCATTATGTGGTTTGTACCAAAAGTATATCAAAAACTTTAATTCCATATGTGCACCGTTAACTGATTTGACACGTAACGGAAATCCAGATCGAATTACATGGACACCACAATGTGAAATGGCTTACCAAGAATTGAAGGAAAAGCTCACAAGTAAACCTATTTTGAAATTACCTGACTTAAGTCAAGAATTCATAGTAAGGACAGATGCCAGTAATATTGGGTTAGGGGCAACTTTGCTACAGAAATCAGATGCATTGGATGGGGAATTAAGCCCAGTGGCATATGCTAGCAGAAAGTTGAATAAAGCTGAAACCAATTACTCAACTAGCGAAAAGGAATGTCTTGCAGTAATATGGGCGATAAAGAAATTCAATATTTATCTGTATGGGAAGGCATTTAAGTTGCAAACGGATCACAAACCTTTGTCGTTTCTAGCACAGGCTAGACATGAGAATTCTAGATTACTCCGTTGGTCATTACTGATGCAACCATATGAGTTTAGCATAGAGTATATAAGTGGAAAAACAAATCTGGGAGCGGATTTTTTAAGCCGCCATCCGTGTGATGAGAATCGCCCTAAGCTCCAGGAAAGATAATAAATTTCTCTATGTGTATATAGAATTATAGACTGACATATAACGTCTGTTTTAAGTGGGGAGAATTTGTCGTGTGAAATTCTAATCCACATATATAAATTAAAAAGTAAATGTAAAGCCTAACAAATAACTTCAATAAAAGGAAAGAAGAATGGTAAAGAACAGTGCTGTCACAATGACTGTACTCGAAATCCCTCTTGTTTTCTACTTCGTCTGCAAATTGTAACGTTTCACGTTGATAGTAAAAGCCTACTGCATCACTACACGCTTTCTTCAATAAAACGTGTACTGCCTTTCTAAGAAAAACCTTGAGATACGCAAGCTGACCTATATTAATATTCCATTCATGTCATTTTATACACTAACACGCGTCTCGCTATACAATTACTACCATCACGCGTGTAAGGCCACAAGCACTAGCTTTTTTCAAATCGACAGTGATAAAAAAACACTACCCATACGAGAGTTAGGTTTTAAAAAGTTACAAAACGCTTATTAGGAAACATGACATTATACTGGTTTACGTTTGAAAACATTACAGTACCCAGACACCACATCGATCGAAGTGAACGGGAGGTAGAAGAAAATACATATTTTGAACGCAGCCCCTTAGCCCCATTAAATTTATATATTTGGGTTCCTTAGGACTTGCTGACAAAGAATATGTTAAACGTTACGCAAATAGTCTAGGAATTAACAAATTATAGCCAAAAGAAATAGTGAGCCACAAGCACTAGCTTTTTTCAAATCGACAGTGATAAAAAACACTACCCATACGAGAGTTAGGTTTTAAAAACTTACAAAACGCTTATTAGGAAACATGACATTATACTGGTTTACGTTTGAAAACATTACAGTACCCAGACACCACATCGATCGAAGTGAACGGGAGGTAGAAGAAAATACATATTTTGAACGCAGCCCCTTAGCCCCATTAAATTTATATATTTGGGTTCCTTAGGACTTGCTGACAAAGAATATGTTAAACGTTACGCAAATAGTCTAGGAATTAACAAATTATAGCCAAAAGAAATAGTGAGGGATGTCGGACAACACCAAAATCAGAATCGCTCAGTGGCAGATTTTGACACCACCATTGTACGGGAAATAGGTCCCCATGTTACCTCCTATTTGATTGGCGGAAAGTAAATGTAAGGCTAAACACGATTAGTCGGGCTATAAATATTGATTCTTTGTTGTTAGGGAAACGTGAGTAGGAGTACTTTTTTTCAAACGCTGGTGTAAACATGGCTCGATTGGTTAGACCCGCCAATATAGGCAATTTGAAGCGTTAGTTCAGCACCACATTTTCAAATAAACTTACTAAAGAACCAGTGCGTTGAGCGCCAGTGCATATTTTTCTAAATAAAAGCCTGGGACATCGGCAGATCGGATTTTGTGCCTATTCATTGCCAGTCAACGTAATTCTGTATTATTTCCATGAATTGTGGGACTGTGGTCCTAAAGTTATTGAACAGCACCTGGTCTGAGCTTTGCTGAATCTGGAGGCTGACAGCATACTCCTGGGTCCAGATAGCGACTAGTGAGGTGTCTCCAGAACACAGGGGAGCAATCGAGCAGAGGAGTCTTTTCCTGCCGCCATCACGAAAGTTAAGCCTCTGTGGCCAGTGGAGCTCAACATTATGTGTCCCCTCAAAAATTGACATTTTAATAAAAAAGAGGGACAATACCTTGTTTAAATTGACAGGACTATGAACTTTTCCCCATACTATTTCCCAGCTAAACAAACACTTGAAGTCATGATGACAAATAACAACATAGCTTGAAAAACAAAACCAGTATTACCTCATAGTACTACTACACACTGACACACATAGGATAATATTAATAAAATATGTCACTACAATGTTCATATTTATAAATTCTGTATATATAAATTGTGATTACATTTGATTGTGATTCCTGGTTCACTTTGTAGTTGAATCAGGATATATAATAGTGAAAGTAATTAATACATAAATATTTGAAACTTTACCAGTGACTCATTTAAGATAGTCTTATAGAGTGTTAAATGTGTGTGAGTGTCACAGTGTTGTCAAGTGTGGTGGAATAAATTAAATTGTTTATCTGTCTGTTGTTGTTGTGACTTACACTTCATCGTATACATACCCTAGACATTTAACGTAGTCATCACAATATTCCAGAATAATTCTGACTGAGGTATAATGTGGTAGCAAGTAAGGTTATCTGTAAAACACTACACCTATTAGATACAGATACCTTCACAGCTGATCTCAGTCAGTACACTAAGTCCTCTATAAATATTTATAACATCCCACTTTACCACAACTTCTTTAGTTTCTTTCTTTCTTTTTTCATTTTTCTTCCTTGCTTTTCTGTTCTTTTCTATTATTTTCATTTCTTTTCTGTCTTACTTTCTTTTGATTATTCTTTCTTTCTTTTTTCTTGTTCTTTCTTCCTTTCTTTAGTGTTGTTAGTATGTCTTTCTATCTTTTTTTCTTGCTTTTGATCTTTCTTTCTTTCTTCCTTCCTTTTTTATTTCTTTGTTTTCTTTCTTTCTTTTTATCAGTGTGTCTTTCTTTCTTTCTTTTCATTATTATTTCCTTCATTCATTCTTTGTTTCTTTATTTTTTTTAAATAGGTGCTTTCTATCTTTCTTTCTTGCTTTTGATCTTTCTTTCTTTCTTTTTTCTTTCTTTGTTTTCTATCTTTCTATTGTTCTTTCTTTCTTTCATGTTTGTATCTCTGTAACGCAGACGCGACATCAATACTTTTTAATTACCTTTGAATGTCTATGTGGAATGTAATCATACTGTACGGTTTTTTTTTTTTTTTTTTAACGAAACTCAAGGCCAAACGTCAAAATTGACAAAGTGGACACCTTAAACCAGTCCCACGCACAATTTTAGTATGTTGATGTTATATCTTCCATCGCTTATTCGTTTACTTGTTTAATGTGTACTAGAAACAAAAGTAGATGAGACTGAGTAATAACAGATCAACATCTGTAGATATTAGACGGTCAGACTTTATTAGCGTCTGACGCAATTTAGTCCGAAATCTCTGCAGGAAAATATTTATAAACTGACTCCTCAATTATTATTTTGAGCTTTGAACTCGTTAATCTGTCACGCAGTCGACATAATTGTTAGTGTCTCTCCATATTTGTTACAATATTTATCATTTCTGTCTGCCTACTAGTTACTTGGTGGCTTCTTTACTATTATGTGTTAATTTGTAGATTTGAATTCTTTGCTGTTTACGTGATGTGGCCATTAGTATAGGCCTGTGGTTCTCAACGTGTGGTAGTGTGTACCCCTAGGTGGCACCACAGCTGGCTCTGGGGGCGGATCGAGCGGTGCGGCCGCACCTGGAACCTAAATGTATTCTTCTTCAAGTACCATGCCTGATGGCGTAGGTGATCACTTCTCGCCACATCTTTCTATACACAGTCTTACTGATCAATTTTGTTGTTGACTTCTTGCCATGCCATGATGTCAAACTGTTCATTATCTTCTATCTTTATCGTCCTCTATCTATGTTTCTTTCTATCTTTCCTGATGCTACGATAGATTCCAGTTTCCTTCTTCCGTATAGTGAAATGCATTAAAAATAATAAAAACATAACAATTCTAAAAGAACAAGACACGTAGCATTTCACAGTATATAATTATTTGCTTATATGAAAGTGGTCACTATAACAAGACGTTGCACCACCCTGAACAATTCATAAGCCATCTCTGGGTGGTACCTCGACACGTACCAGAGGGTAACTTTGGGAGTTGCATTAAAACAAAATGGCGGATTTTCATGCGCCATGAAAAAATTCATTAGTAAATAAATATGTATAAACTAATTGCTAAATCATTTAGATTCTATAAGATACATATATTTTTACGATGTTCTTATTTCTATTTTCATGAGGAGGGAAAGCCGTAGAAGCTCGGACTAACGGTCAAATATCGGATACGGTAGCCATATTTTCTTTCCGCTGAGGTCTATGCGCAGCTCGCGCGCTCGGGTGGACAGTTGGGCTTGTGTTAGCGTCGGTCCCGTTTCAGTCAGTAGTGCGCTTTGAAATCGCACTGTCGAGCATCAACGAATTTGGGAAATTCCCAGAAAAATTGTGTGCCGGAAAGACGTGGATTTTTTTTCCTTCTGTATTAGTAATTTTTATTTTCTTAATTTGGTGTCTTAATAATACTTGCAATGTTTTTTTTAAGTTTAAAATTGCTTCCACAATGATACAGTACATACTTACATGCCAAAAAACAAAAACCTGAAAAAGCCACTTTCTTAGCTCTGTATGCCTACGATAATTTTATGGGAACCTGAGGACAAATTAAAACGGAGAATCATAACGTGTTATATATATATTCTGCATTACTGTATGGTGTAGAAACATGTAGAAACGCTAGATAAGCAGTTGGAAGAAAGAATTGAGGCTCTTGAAATGTGGATATATAAGAAGAATGGGGCGTATCTCATAGAAAGAGATGAAAACAAATAAGGAGGTCCTAGAAAATCTAGGTATGAAAAGAGAACTAATGAGGGAGATCAAAGTTCGGCAGCTAAAACACTTTGGCCACATAAAAAGGCATAACACCTTGCAGAAGACCATAATAGAAGGGAGAGGTGAAGGCAAACGTGCAAGGGGAAGACAGCGCTATACGTGGGAAGATAACATCAAGAGATGGACAGGAAAGAGTCTTTCAGAGTGCACCACCAAGACAAGAGACAGAATACGTCGGAGCTCCTTTACAGCCAACCTTCGTTGTGGAGATAGCAGCTGATGATGATGATGAGACCCGCCAGTGGGTCTTCTTCTTCACCTTTCAGCCCCCCAAGGAACACAGGCCTTTCAACAAACTTATGCCAAGTCTTCCTGTCACGTGCCATCAGGTCAAGGTCTTTCCAAGTGTTATTTATCATGTCTGTCACCAGTTCTCTTCCCCATATGTTTTTTAGTCTCCCTGTGTCTCTCTTACCCCGGGGATTCTAGAACCAAGGATTGACTCTGCTGTTTAGTGAGGGACGAGGAAATACAGCAAGAAGCGAACCGGTCACTCCACCTCATAAAGCTGAAAGCTGGTACAGTGAAGTCTCTGACATTTCACTCCCTACAGCAGTATATAATATGGTATTACCTTTACCGTTCTACAGAGCAAAAACGCTAGATATTTTTTTTTTTTTTTTTTTGAAATAAAGTTTTGCCTCGTTTTGGCGAGGCGCGCTCCGTTCAACCTAGTCGGTTATATTAGGGCGCATGTCCAAATATAAAAGACCCTTAGGTATGAGATTAGGTGATAAAAACGCTAGATGACTTTGTTGTGTCATTGATCGTGTATAGAGCGCAACTGAAGGGAACCCGACCATTATACTTCAAATAAAGATGTACAAGAAATGAAAGGGGCGAACAAAGGAACAGTTGCTTTACATGAAGAAATAACATACGTTATGATTATTTTTTTCAACAGTGGCTTTGTTTGCTTAATTGCTTTAGTTTGTTTGATTGTTATTTCTTCTTTTGTTCTGACCAAACGACAAACTCAGCGCAGAACACATCGGTTGCAAAAAAAAAAAAAAAACGTAAAGAACGCGGGATAAAAAATAACGCAGTGGATCTCTGCAGTTACGGCTCGCTACTCGACACCAACTATGAGCAGCTGTTAAAATCAGTGGTGCACACAAACAGATGACGTCATCAGCCGGTGGTACTTTTTTTATCTGATGTTTCCGTCGAAATCTGATCTTTGCACGACCCTTAAGAGAATCCCTGATTTTATTTATTTTTTATTTTTTAATTGGATCTCTACTTTCATACATGGCGTACGTCCCCGGGGGAGATAAAATACAACGCGTGAGTGTTCTAAATTAAAATCTGGTTTTCGAAAATGACTTTATGAAATAGTAGGACAAAGATGAGTTAAATGGTCTGGGTTTTTTAAGAGACACCGGTGTCGCTGTAACCTAGTTTTCTCATTGTTGAAGTTTCTTCCCTGGAGGGAATATTTGAGAGCACTGACAGATTATTCTGGGTTTTAAAGAGAAAACAATGAGACAGCAATGGCTGTGTAAATAGATAGAGTTAGTGACAGAGACATACGAATGCACACAGAAGGATAGGCGAAGAAATGGATAGATGGAAGAAGATATAAATGCGGGGGGGGGGGTTGGTAGACGAGTGGACAAACATAAGAACAGACAGATACTTGATTAGCAAGGAAGAAAGAGACACATACGGACAGGTATGCGGTGGGCGGACGGGCGGACAGTGATACATATAGATAGATAGATAGATAGATAGATAGATAGATAGATAGATAGATAGATAGATAGATAGATAGATAGATAGATAGATAGATAGATAGATAGATAGATAGATAGATAGATAGAAAGAAAGAGACAGATAGAAAGATAGATAGATAGATAGATAGATAGATAGATAGATAGATAGATAGATAGATAGATAGATAGATAGATAGATAGATAGATAGATACAGACAGACAGACAGACAGACAGACAGACAGACAGACAGACAGACAGACAGACAGACAGACAGACAGACAGACAGACAGACAGACAGACAGACAGACAGACAGACAGACAGATAGATAGATAGATAGATAGATAGATAGATAGATAGATAGATAGATAGATAGATAGATAGATAGATAGAGACAGATAGATAGATACAGACAGAGGGATAGATACAGACAGAGAGATAGATTAAGACAGAGGGATAGATACAGTCAGAGGGATAGATACTGACAGAGGGATAGATACTGACAGATGGATAGATACAGACAGATGGATAGATACAGACAGATGGATAGATACAGACAGAGGGATAGATACAGACAGATGGATAGATACTGACAGAGGGATAGATACAGACAGAGGGATAGATACAGACAGAGGGATAGATACAGATAGGTGGATAGATACAGACAGGTGGATAGATACTGACAGAGGGATAGATACAGACAGAGGGATAGATACAGACAGAGGGATAGATACTGACAGATGGATAGATACAGACAGAGGGATAGATACAGACAGAGGGATAGATACTGACAGATGGATAGATACAGACAGAGGGATAGGTACAGATAGATGGATAGGTACAGACAGATGGATAGGTACAGACAGATGGATAGGTACAGACAGATGGATAGATACTGACAGAGAGATAGATACTGACAGAGGGATAGATACCGACAGAGGGATAGATACTGACAGAGGGATAGATAAAGATAGATGGATACAACTAATAATGATGATACACTCAATAAAATTGAGCATTCATGAAAAACTCTTAAAGTCTCATTATCAAATATCATATTTTACCAGTTTTTGGCTACAAGTAAGTACAATGTACATTTTTGAGTTGCGTACCCCTTTCATTGTCCAGTGACGGCTATAGGCCCCTTGATTGTCATATGAAGGCTGTGGATCCCTTCTTGGAAAAAAAAAATTACATGAAAGGATCATTAAAGATTTTCTTACATTTTAAATTTCAGGTTATGTAAACGGACCCCCTAGGATCAATTCACGAATCCCCTAAAATCCATTCACGGACCCCCTAGGATCAATTCACGGACCCCCTAAAATCCATTCAAGGACCCCCTAGAATCAATTCACGAATCCCCTAGAATCCATTCACGGACCCCCTAGAATCCATTCACGGACCTCCTAGAATCCATTCACGGACCCCCTAGAATCCATTCACGTATCCCCAAGGGGCAATGGACCAAATGCTAAGACACCTTCCATTACAAAGTTGAGACAAAATGTCAGATAAACAAAATATTTGCCTCTGCGCTCTTACTGATCAAGCATTTTCGCCTACTGATCCCTGCTTGGTCATTTTTACCCCAGTTCTTTCCTGTTGCGTATCTACCTTTTTTGTCTCTGTTTTTATGTTTTATTTTTTGTTGGTCTTATTTTCTGTTTCATCATTTTTACTCCAGTTCTTTATTATTGCGTATCTATCTTCTTTGTCTTAGTTTTCTTTACATTTTCTGCTCGTCTGATGTTTGCACAACAACTAGATCTGCGAGTGATGTTTAGGGCTAAAACATGCCCGTGGTAGCGCTTGTAGTTCTATTCCAACGGATGTTTCTTGTTCCGTTTCCTCACTAAAAAAAAAAAATAAATGAAGTCTGGTTTATATGTATGCGTCAACTATTTTAGGACAGACATAAAGTGTGGTTTTATTAGAGTAAACGACGAAAAAGAAATGCAAGACTTTACAAGAAAACACTGATGCGACGTTTAACCAGTACAATTAGCTGAGAAAGTATAGAGACACAAAAGAAAAGTCACGTTCCGCTCTGGTGTCACTCTGTTGACCGAAGGTCGGCCAAACCTGTTTTCTTTGGACTGACCTTCCCAAGTAAGCATTGTTTAATTTTTAAATTTTAAATACCCCTTCTAATGTGAAGCATTAGTGAAATATTGTTGTTGTTTTGAAACGGTGATGGGTGGAGAGCGGGCACTTAACAGCTGACCGTTATTGCCTCTTCTCGTTCCATCTTGGTCTAGCCTGTTCAACCTGAAAATTGGTTATAATTGGGGTATTTAGTGTCATTTTATTTACTAATTTTGTATTAAGTTTAAATGACTATTGTCTTTTGCAGTTGCTGGTTTTAATTTATATTAGTATTTGTCCATGTTATTTTCAGTTTTTTGTAATGTATATAGATAGCTATTGTCCTTTGCACTTGGTTTTAATTTGTATTAATTGTTTTTTGTTTAATCTCTTTGCCTTTCCTTGTCCTGTGAGTAGTTAATGGGTTTGCTAGTTTTCTGGTTTTATTTTTTTTAATGATTTGTTAGTTTTTGTTGCATAATTTCTATTTGTTGAATGTCTTTTCTGAAGTACTAACCTTATATGTTTTCCTTTGTTTTATGTATATATCTTAGCATTAGCACTTGTGTATTTGTAATTTCACTAACTTACTCAGCATTAGTGAAACGACAATTACACAAGTAGTAACACCATGCCCCAGTTAATGATAGATTTCTAAAGTGTGAAACTTTAGATTACACCTTGATAGTAATTAGATAAAGAAGTAGAATCTGACAAAATAAATGAAGACATATTAGGAATAAGAACCCGTTTTACTTACTTACTTACTTAGTCGTTCCTCTTCTACCGTGAGGTGTAGAGGTTTGGAAGAGAGAGCGCCAGACTATTCTATCAGCTGTCTTCTTCCTGGCCTGGTTCCATTCTAGTCCTCGGTCCTTCAAAGATTGTCTAATGTTGTCCTCCCAGCGGACTCTGGGTCGTCCTGGAGGTCTGGATCCCTGGCTCTTTGTTTCCCATGCTTGTCGTGGTAGCCGATCTTCTCCGATCTTACAGCAACAACAAATATTAGTGTAATAATGTGTGTGGGGCTGCAACAAATTATTTGAAGTACTTCTTTATAGTTGCTCCCCTTATAAAATATTCATTAATATAGTTAATTCCCATAATTCTAATGTTCCATAACCCATTTTCTGTATTAAAATTAATAAAAATTTTAATTTTAAACTATATTTGTTCAATTCTTTGTTATTGAGCAAAACATTTTACTTGAGAATTGATTACCTCTCAATAGTACATCAAATTTGCAACTAACAATTAATATTTGTGTATATTCAAGACAGTCTCACTCACACTTGTTCACACCATGTACAAATGTTGGTATATAAGCATAAAGTATATACCACTTTCCGTTCAGCCTTCTGGGGAAACCTGGTTGGTTACTGGTGAAGATGCCATAGCATGTGGAGACCACGTGACCTCGCCGGTCACACTGTCCGAAATGTGGTCAAGGTCCTCACAGTCAGTCGGTGGCCGTGTACTGACTTGTAAAGCTTAGGGTCGCGTGAGGTTCCTCCCTTAACACATGCATGGTTCGAGGGCGATTCACAGCCACCACTCTGGTCCGTCCATGTAATAGCTGACTGACGCTTCCTGGGTCTTGGAACACATCCTGTATATGGATTGTGTATGAAGATCTCTAGCGTGGCAGCAGCTATTCCTTTTGTAGTTTTTTTTTCCTCTGTCTCTGTTTTTATTGTAACATTTATAATAATTATTCTTTTAACAATTTTTTGTTTTCCATTTCTTTTAAACTGAATGTATTTATAACGATCGGCTCATTGACTGCTCTTCTTCTTCTTCTTTAAGTACCATTCCTAGTGGCGTAGGGGATCATGTCTCCCCACAACTTCCTGTCTCCAGTACAATTTATCAATTCTGCTGTTGACTTTTCCGTGCCACGATGTCAAACTGTCCAGTATTTGCTCTCTTTGTCTTCCCCTATCTCTTTTTCCTTCAATCTCACCTGTTGTTGCGATATATTCCAGCTTTCCTCTTCTCATAAAATGCCCCCAAAAAGTGGATTACCTTTTTCTAACTTGTGAAATAAGTTTCCTTTGCGCATTTGCCTCTTTCAGGACATCCTCATTACTCTGTTTATATGTCCATGATATTTTTAACATTCTTCTGTAAAACCACATCGCTATGGCCTCTAATGCCTTCCCTACTTGTTTACTAATTGTCCATGGCTCACTCCCATATGTCAGGATTGGTTCTATATAACACTGGAGAACTCTTTCTTACTTCCTATGACAAAGAATTAATGCATAAAATACTCTTCATTTTATAGAATGCTGCTTTTGCCTGAGCTATTCTGAACTTCACTTCTAAGTGCTGAATGGTCTTAGAGATATTTAACTTGTTCACTGATTGAATATTGGTTAGTAAGCTGTTGAATTAACCGGTCTCATATTCCTTAGTTTAAATGAAAATTTCAGTCTTCATAATTTCTTCTTCAGAATCCAAATTAATCAAAGTTCTTACCTTTTGGTAAAGCTTATATTATTCTAGGCCATGCCAATTTTGACTTTTAACAATTCCATCTCACAGTGCACGCTACACCGTAAATTTCAAGAATTAATAAATAAATTTTCAATTATAATAATATTACTATTGTGTATCATAAGAGATTGAGAGTTCCAGAACAAAATAGGTAGAGTTAGAAACAGCCAGCTTACCAAATACAATTAAACGAGTAGCATGAACTAGCGATGTCATGTGTTATTTCAATACAAATTAGGACAACTATTAAGGACAATCTAGCATATGATAAAATAAGTCAGAAGGACAATCTAGTATATGACAAAATAAGTCAGGGGGACAATCTAGTATATGATAAAATAAGTCAGAAGAACAATCGAGTATATGATAAAATAAGTCAGAGGGACAATCTAGTATATGATAAAATAAGTCAGAAGGACAATCTAGTATATGACAAAATAAGTCAGGGGGACAATCTAGTATATGATAAAATAAGTCAGGGGGACAATCTAGTATATGATAAAATAAGTCAGAAGAACAATCGAGTATATGATAAAATAAGTCAGAGGGACAATCTAGTATATGATAAAATAAGTCAGAAGAACAATCTAGTATATGATAAAATAAGTCAGGGGGACAATCTAGTATATGATAAAATAAGTCAGAAGAACAATCTAGTATATGATAAAATAAGCCAGAAGAACAATTTAGTATATGATAAAATAAGTCAGAAGGAGAATCTAGTATATGATAAAATAAGCCGGAAGAACAATCTAGTATATGATAAAATAAGTCAGGGGGACAATCTAGTATATGATAAAATAAGTCAGGGGGACAATCTAGTATATGATAAAATAAGCCAGAAGAACAATCAAGTATATGATAAAATAAGTCAGAAGGAGAATCTAGTATATGATAAAATAAGCCAGAAGAACAATCTAGTATATGATAAAATAAGTCAGGGGGACAATCTAGTATATGATAAAATAAGTCAGAAGAACAATCTAGTTTATGATAAAATAAGCCAGAAGAAAAATCTAGTATATGATAAAATAAGTCAGAAGGAGAATCTAGTATATGATAAAATATGTCAGAAGCACAATCTAGTATATAATAAAATAAGCCAGAAGAACAATCTAGTATATGATAAAATAAGTCAGAAGGAGAATCTAGTATATGATAAAATAAGCCAGAAGAACAATCTAGTATATGATAAAATAAGTCAGAAGGAGAATCTAGTATATGATAAAATAAGCCAGAAGAACAATCTAGTATATGTTAAAATAAGTCAGAAAGAGAATCTAGTATATGATAAAATAAGTTAGGGGGACAATCTAGTATAAGATAAAATAAGTCAGAAGGACAATCTAGTATATGATAAAAGAAGTCACAAGGAGAATCTAGTATATGATAAAATAAGCCAGAGAGACAATCTAGTATAAGATAAAATAAGTCAGAAGAATAATCTAGTTTATGATAAAATAAGTCAGAAGGAGAATCTAGTATATGATAAAATAAGTCAAGGGGACAATCTAGTATATGATAAAATAAGTCAGGGGGACAATCTAGTATATGATAAAATAAGACGTGGGACAATCTAGAATATGATAAAATAAGTCAGGGGGACAATCTAGTATATGATAAAATAAGACATGGGACAATCTAGTATATGATAAAATAAGTCAGGGGGACAATCTAGTATATGATAAAATAAGACATGGGACAATCTAGTATATGATAAAATAAGTTAGGGGGACAATCTAGTATATGATAAAATAAGACATGAGACAATCTAGTATATGATAAAATAAGTCAGGGAGACAATCTAGTATATGATAAAATAAGTCAGGGGGACAATCTAGTATATGATAAAATAAGACATGGGACAATCTAGTATATGATAAAATAAGTCAGGTGGACAACCTAGTATATGATAAAATAAGTCAGGGGGACAATCTAGTATATGATAAAATAAGACATGGGACAATCTAGTATATGATAAAATAAGACATGGGACAATCTAGTATATGATAAAATAAGACATGGGACAATCTAGTATATGATAAAATAAGACATGGGACAATCTAGTATAAGATTGAATTGAAGAGTATGGAGAAATACACGGGGCAATTTGTTTATATACTACCACTAATGATTTATCCTCTGCAGCTGTGGTTTCTGTTGGTAATGTATTTAACATAATAAAGTTACCTGTTGCCATTGGAAACCTCATATTACTCATCTTTAAAATATGCTTGAGGCAGGTGTTGTCCTTTTCTTTTTGTTTCCTTAGCGACCCCCAAGGAACTACCGGAAACAGTTGTCTTTAGACTATTAAAAAAACAAAACAAAGGTAGTCCCATAGCAGATACTGCTGCAAGGGAGTGAAGTGTTAGAAACTTTACGTCCAGCATCGAGAGGTGGGGTGACCAGTTTTCTTCCTCGCTGCCTTTTCCTTCCTTAACTCAAGTGGAAAGTCAGGTACCCATTTATAGCTGGATAGACTGAAGCGTGTCGATACTGTGAATTGAACCCTGGCACTTGGCCGCGAGAGGCCAGCGCTGTATTAACTTTTGTCAGTCGGACTGATAATTTATCTGAACTGCTGTTTTTCCTCGGCTTTTTTCGTGCGTCTTTCTACTCTACCGATGTTGTCTCTCCTTACACGAAGTCCAAAAAAATCCCTCCTCCTAATCAACATGCGCGCGAGCACACATACACACATACAGATACACACACTCGTACTAAATGAGTCCCCTCGACTGTGACATCCCACACTTGACTATTCACGAGTCTGCGCGCCGCTCACGGAAACGCCTCCCTGCGGCGTGCACCATGCACTATTGCACCAATCTGCGCAATGAGGAGCGCACTCGGTATGACAAAATACTAATTATGTCACCACGAAAGAGTACGCTACCACCCTCTTTCCCTCTCCCCCCCCCCCCTATTTTTCCTTCGCTTGTTCTCCATACTCTTCATTTCGACTGTATTACTAGTGTGGCACTTCCGCCAAAATAAAGGAGGAATTTAAAAAAATTCTTTTTTTGTTTGCAAGTGTGTCGTAGTGGAACCTTTACAGTCCAGAATGGAGATGTTGTGGTGGAGAGATGGAGAGAGAAGGAGAGAGGGGGAGTAGAGAAAGAACATCATTTTGAAGTATTACAATTCTTTGTTTGAAGTACAGAGAGAGAGAGAGAGAGAGAGTGGGAGGAAGAGAGACCGTAATCATTTTTAAGTATTATAAGCATTACTATTCTTTCTTTAAGGTACAGAGAGAGAGAGAGAGAGAGAGAGAGAGAGAGAGAGAGAGAGAGAGAGAGGGAGGGAGGGAGGGAGGGATGGAGAGAGAAAATCATTTTGAAGTATTAGAATTCTCTGTCTTGAAACTTCTGTTCTGGAGTATACTATGGAAGTATATGTTAATGATGTAAGTGCGGACAGAGAGTAAAGAAGAGAGTCGTGCTGCATTTGGCATCCGGCGTAGCTAGTGGTCCTTCTCATGATTAGCACTTATTAGGGCTTGATCACACTAGCCGATAGATTCTAGAAGTCCTTTTCAGAGATGAGTATTTATGAACGCTGTTCTAGAGTTAAGACAAAGCTCTCTCACTCTTTGATGGGCTATTGCGCTTTTGGTATAACCGAAGAACTTCTGTATAGGTAGAAAGAAGCGTGCCTGGTCACAAGAAGGCAAATACTTCCATGAAAAAAAAGGAAACACGCGGAGCAGCAGTGGTTTGCGTTGTTTGCAGTGTTATTTCTTTACTAGTGTAAAAGCCCGTCATAAGAAGGGAATTAAATTCAAAAGCACCTGTTAAGTTCTTTTCGCGTGGGAGTTAAGTGTTTGAGATTCTCACATGTGGGTCTAGTCTTTGATAGACGCACATGTGAGCGCATCTAAGTAAATTGTATATGTTATTATTTGCGTGCCGTCGTGCACTATATTTGAACAGAATGGCGCGGTTTTTTGCGTCATGTTGTTGCCACCAAGCTATTATTCTGGAGCAGATCCAGAAAGTCCTTTGGTAAGCATAGACGTCTTAGACGAATATTGTTATGTGTCTTAGCCCCAAGTCGTGGGAAGACACACTGAAATATATTGTGGTATCTCCCTGAGTGGAGTATATATATTAGCTAAATCTGGCTCGTTCAGGTATCGGCATAGATACTCAATTTATCCTTCGCAAGCCTTTGGCAGAGCTTCGGCACGTCTTGTTATGGCGTGTCGCTAGTGCGTCCAAATCCCTGCTGGGAATATAAATAATGGATCGTAACGCATTGTCTTAATGGAAGACCTACAAAAATATTACACAAGTCTTGTAATAGAAACTAGGCTTCGCTAGGTTTCTTTCTTTAACCTGGCGTTGTCGGTAACTCCATAAACTATGATTATCCTATATATAAAATCGCAGTTTTTTCTGTCAGTGCGTAACACTAAGGGATGCAACTTTGGTTGAAAGTTAGACATTAACTGTATTGTTTCCCTTATATGTACTCTCCCGAACTTTATCTTTACCCCCTTATATATATATATATATATATATATATATATATATATATATATATATATATATATATATATATATATATATATATATATGAGCCGCGCTGGTGTAATGGCTTCGGCGTTGTACTGGCGACCAGGTGTTCATGGTTCAAACCCGGGCGTCGGCGTTTGAAGAAATGTTTACAGCCGGAAATTTGACTGAATAGCCTGAACGGCTCCTGTGATAAACCCTCTGTGGATGGGAAGGAGCGAAGCTCCTGACTGGGTTGGAAGGAAAGTCCTCAGGTTCCGCAGCCTAGCAATGATATGTCATTGGGCCGAAGGGCTGAAAGCCCAAGTGCCGCTGGTTAAAAAAAAAAAAAAAAAAATATATATATATATATATATAGGACATTTTGGAGTGGTTTACTATATATATATATATATATATATATATATATATATATATATATATATATATATATATATATATATATATATATATATATATATATATGGAGAGAGAGAGAGAGAGAGAGAGAGAGAGAGAGAGAGAGAGTTAATAAGGAGTGGGGGTGGAAGCGTGTCTTAACTTAAGGCAACGTCATATTGCGTTGAATGTTTGGAAACACATTTGACGAAAACAGTGACAGAGATACACATCGACAGGACTTAAGCTACAACTACGCTTATTCATTGGTCTTGGAAAGTGTGTGTTAGTAGGTTGATAGTAGCCTTCTTCAGTCATAACTGATTATGGAGATGATGGCTCCTTGAGATGATAGCCCTCCGATGCTTTTTTGGGGAGGAAGGAGGCTGGAAGCGAGACTATAGGGTGAAGCTGGGGTGTCCTCACTGTCCTAGGTGTCAGCTTTATGAGGTGAGGGTGAGCGGTTCTCTTCCTGGCTGCCTTTGCCTTCCATAAATAAACAGCGGAGTCAGGTACCCATTTTTATACAGCTGCGTAGACTTTATTAACAGTGTGTATTAATACAGTGATAAAATGTAAAAAAGACACTACAGAGTTGTTAAATGCAGAGCAAGAATACGGATACAACATTGTAGTGAAATACGTATAGACAAGGAAATGAGGGCACCAATAACACCGAGATATATGGGTATTCTACAAGTTGGTGACGTACGCACGGATACAACATTGTAGTGAAATACGTATAGACAAGGAAATGAAGGCACCAATAACACAGAGATATATGGATATTCTACAAATTGGTGACGTACGCACATATACAATGGAAGCTATAAGGTGAATGAAATACACAAAGAAGTAATGACATAATTAAAATAGTGGAATTAATCACAATTACTTCTTCATTTATTTCGACGTCTTATAAGTTTCCATTTTATATCTGTGTACTTCGCGGACTTGTAGGATATCATTACATCTCTATTTTAGTGGTATCTCACTAATATAGTGGAAACTGTCATTCTAAGGACTCCAGAAGGAAATGCGAAAGAGAGGTCGGCCAAAAGCAACCTGGTCGAGAACTGTGGAAGCAGAGATGCAATGCATGAACCAGAGTTGGGGCACCTCACGAAGAATGACTGCCGACCGATCAAGTGGAGACAGTTTGTTGCTGCCATACAAGACGCCAAAAAGGGTGATGGTCACGGATTGCTTTGACATCCAGTAGCCAAGAACCAATGAAGAAGACGAGGTAGTGGAATAAAGATAACATGTCAATTTTTTAAACAAAAGAAAATGTTTGATTTTAGAATATAAAAAAAAGTAATAAGACTGTGGAATATGTAGAAAATACAACATAATGTAATCTACAGAAAAAGTAAGATTTTCTAATATATGGAAAATGTAACACTGTGGATTGGTGAAAAAATATATGGAACTAAAAAGAAGATGCATGATATTCAATACAAAGGCGAGAAAAATTAATGTACTGGAATACATAAACAGAAAGTTATAAAGGAGTGTGGAATAATGATAGTATTACAATAAGTAGAAAAAAAAGAACAATGTAAGAAAATCAAAGACAACGAAATAAATAGCGAATGCAAAGAAATGAAGAGAATATAACATAGTAGAATTCTGGGACAGAAAATAGAAAATGTTGCATTAAGGAATGGAAAGTAAAATAAGAAGGAAAAAAAAAACCGGTAGAACGAAAGAAATAAAGAAATATATGCTGACGATTTAAGTATGTGATAAAAAGAGAGAGATTGTGTGCGTGAAAGAGAGTGAGAGAGACAGTGTGTGTGTGAGAGAGAATGTGTGAGTGAGAGAGAGAGGGAGAGAGAGAGAGAACATTCTTCATGTCGAAAATTGCAATAAATAGCTCTCTTTTTGGTACTATTATTAAGATGCTTTCTCTGGAGTCGGACATTTCGGACTGGTTTACGATCAGAAACACAATTTCCGTGTCCCAGAATGACAGTATCGATAATTGCAATTACCAATAAACAATACTTCAACCATAAGACATCGATTTCAGTCTGCTTTAGTTGTAATCTACAGTGAGTCCGTACTTGACCAAAAAAAAAAAAACACACACGCGCCAATTGTTCTCTCGATCTAACCAACTTTATGGTAGGGGACCTGGACATTACTTCCACTGTCTTACTTCAGTTACGTCATACATGAGCAATGTATCTTTACCATCTTCTCTCCCTCAAATAAACTGAATTGACCGAACAAAATCCGAGTTGGAAAAAAGAAAAATGGTATTGAAATCGTTCGTATTTCAGTGGGCATTATCGGGCAGTTCATTAAATAACGCTTGGGGCTTTCACAGGGTATGCATGCAAATGTTACGCATTTCCCGCACTTAGCCCGCATTTGAGTGAGCGTTATTAGATAAAGCTTGCACCCGTTTTGCTACGAAATGCGTATTTTATCGGCCCTTGTTCCCTCTTTTGGGGAAGACATTTTCAGCGGGGAATATGCGCTTTTAACAGCATTTAGAGGAAAATTTTGTAGCAGTTAAAGAGAGTTTTCCTTCCAGATTTAGGCCCACGTATCTTTTATTCATATATAAAGTGTGGTTACAGTTGTGCATTTCTTCTTTTTTTTTTCGATTCGAAATGCTTCTGTAGAAAGTGGTCTCTGTTAGTTCCCCCTTTAGATTTAACAGCGCAAGTTTCAACGCATTTTCGACGTGCATTTCGAGTTGCAAATATGATAATAAGAGCATCTTAATAGATTTGTACTGTTTTGAAAATCTACTCACTTTGTGGGGCAGCGGTGGTGGTTGTTGAAGCGCTGTCCTCGTAGTTTTTCTACTTGGCAGAAAAAAGGCGTTATTAGCGATGTAAATTGATGGATAATTTCGAAAAAAATTACAACTTAATGTTTTTGTAGACGTAATTTGAGGGAACAGTTGAATGTATAATGCTGCGGTAGTTGTTTAGAGGGGGCAAAAAATGGTAATGGGTTTTTGTTGTTGTTGGTCATTCAGAATTTATGTTGTCTTCTTTGTTGTAGTCGTTGTTATTTTGCCAGTTTTATTAGTTTTGATCTTGCCGGTGATGTCATTCATCATCAATGCTCTCCATTTCCCCCCAGGAGCTCGGGCCTTTAACAAACGTCTGCCAAATCTTCCAGTCTCGCGCAATGAGCCCATGGTCTTTTCATGTTCGTTTTCACCCCTTTCATCCCTGTCTTCAGTTCTCTTTTCCATGTGTTGTTTCGGTTTCCGTGTACCTCTCGTACCCCGGGTCACTCCAGAACAAGGACTGCCTTGTAATGCTATCAGCAGGTTTCCTTATGGTGTGTCATATCATCACCAGAGTCTTCTTCTCGCCTCTTGTTTCCCTAGCACTTGCATATTGATGTCGTCAGATATATATTCCTGCAGTATACGATTTAAAACTGTCGGATGGGGGCTGAGGGGGACAGTGATGTTTTTTTTTTCTTTCATGGAAGTATGTTGTACTGGTAACTGTCAAAGTTCTCAGAATATGAGTACTGTATATATCTGTTATAGTTTGTGATCTAATGTTATTGTGAGACGTCACATTACGAACACATAACTATCAGATATTATGTCCCAACACTGTTACGATTGTTATCAAATTGCCAAATAGATAATTATGTAGTATGTCTTCTGAACTGTTGCATGGAGTGTATCATAGTTCTATACTGACTTTGTATGTTAATGAATGTAAATGAATTTCTTACTTTCGTTCCTGCAAGCTTCAGACCACAACTGCATTAAGCCTAATTGCAGGAAGCCTGTACTAAACATTCATATGCTCTGGTCTCAGTGGTTTCTGTAGCAATTTGTTGTAGATGATGAGGATGCCAGACTCATGCACAACCTTATCTGATTGGCCTTCTACGACATGCTTGTAGTTGTATTCTTTCTTTCTCTCGTCAGTGACCCTCGAGAACTACACGTGATCATGTCGCGTGCACAGCAGTCTGAACACTTATGTCGAATATACAAGGACGGCGATTGCCTGTATGCGAGGTCTGCAAGGCAGGGGGGCGCCGACGGCTAGGGCGCCAGATTCAGAATGGCGCCTCCAGCATTCAGTTTTTTGTATTACTTAGTTAATCATAGAAAAATGTTACAAATGTTTGCTGTGAACAAAACATTTATATGACTTTTTTTTATTTTCAGATCCTTATTAAAACGAAACACCACAATTGCCCGAAGACAAATTTCGCATTAACTTTTTTTTACACAGTTTTGGGCGTAGTTTCAACTTCTCTTGATGAACGGTTTAATCAGTTGGAACTATATAATAACAAGTTTGAATTTTTTTTCATATTAACCATCTTTCTGAGAAAAACAAAGAGGAAATTCATCAACATTGTCATAATTTAGAAGTTCATTTAACAGATGGTAAAAAAAAAAAAGAGATTTAAATGGTTTAGAATTATTTGAGGAGCTCTTAGCTTTTAAAGTTTTATTTCAATCGGAATAAAGTCAGTTCGTTAACCCATATGAAACTCTAAATTTATTTACCCAAATCACCTTACTTTTCAGAACATGACATTTGCGTTACGGATCTTGCTTACACGTCCAGTAAGTGTAGCTGGTGGTGAAAGATCATTTTCTCGATTGAAATTAATCAAAAATTATTTAAGATCAACTATTGCCCAAGAAAGTCTTGTAAGCCTGGCCCTGATTGCAGTTGAAATTTGTGAGTACGAAATTTGACATCACAGAATTAATTTAAAAATTTGCAAACATGAAAGCCCGTAAAGTAAAACTGTTGCAAGAAGTTGTTCATAAAGGACGTGCACTTGGGGGGGGGGGGGGTAAAAATTCGAAACTTGCAAAGAGAGGGGGGGGGGCGCACTGGTTAGCACCGACCCTGCGAATATACAGTGGTCTACAAACTGTCGTATCGAAAAAGCGGTGGTTTAAAAACTTCTACATCGAATTTTACATTGTCCACAGACTGTGACCAAATCCCTGTCTACCCCTTTCTGTCAGTTCTTATCATTTATCTTATTCACCGTCTCAAATCTTTACCTCATTACTTAACTAGACACATCAGTCTTCTATTTCAATTATTTCATTATTCTAGATTTACCCTTCTTTGCACTCTGTACCATAGTTTTGCTGCTGTTTGTCTGGACTTGTTCTTCAATGCGGTTTGTTTGGCTTCTCATTCCTGCCTCTGTATTGTGTTTGCAGATCTTTTCATTGCTTTACCTCCTCATTTCTCCTCGAAATCCGACCAGGCCAAGTTAAGGCTGCACCTGGAAGTTTGGTTGCGGTGGGTCTCCAGCGTGTTCTTTCTCTTTCCCTGATGGGCAAATTGGCAGAGCTTGTCTCTCGCCGCAAAGTTACCTAGTTCGAAGCCTGGTATCGTCAACCTTCAGTCTACCCAGCTGTATATAGGTGCCTGACTCTGCTCTTAAGTTTGGGAAGGCAAAAGCAGCGAGTAAGGAATTGGTCACCCCTCCTCATAAAAGCTGGGTCAGTATAGGGAAGTATCTAACATTTCATTCCCCTACGACAGTATCTACTACTGGACTAAAAAAAAACAGCCTGAATGGCATCCTTCCGTCACCTCTTTTTTTTCCTTCCCATTTTCCCTGTTGTCTCCTTGCCTTTCACCCCCCCCCCCCCCCCTTTCCAGCCTGTATTATCGTTTTTAATATCTGATCGTGTCTTTTGATACAGCAATATCACTTGAACTCTTAAATGACTTAGTGGTTTCCCATATTTGACGTAAGGAATCTTCTGTCATTTTGAGTTTTCATATAGTTATAAAGTTTAAGGGTCAGTTCTTTTCAAAAAAATTTAAAAAAAGTATGATAATGGTATAAATAGTTTTAAAAGAGGATTAATAAAATATAAAATTTGGACAAAATAAAACACAAAACTTAATTCATATATACTGGCCCTGAAAACTGGCCTCCCGTCACAAGAACCTGGGAATATCAGGCCACACACTGAGGAAACCTGTTACTGACGATGGACAGGCCACACACTGAGGAAACCTGTTACTGACGATGGACAGGCCACACACTGAGGAAACCTGTTACTGACGATGGACAGGCCACACACTGAGGAAACCTGTTACTGACGATGGACAGGCCACACACTGAGGAAACCTGTTACTGACGATGGACAGGCCACACACTGAGGAAACCTGTTACTGACGGTGGACAGGCCACACACTGAGGAAACCTGTTACTGACGATGGACAAGCCACACTCTGAGGAAACCTGTTACTGATGATGGACAGGCCACACTCTGAGGAAACCTGTTCATAGCATTTCCAGGCAGTTCTTGTTCTGGAACACCGCAGGGAAAGAGAAATAGAGGTAGTCCGAAGAGCAGACGAAGAAGAAAGCTGGAGACAGAAATGAACATGATGAAGACGACATTGAAAAAAACCTTAACTCTTTGACTCCGTAACAACGCTCAGAGCGTTGGTCAGATTTGACAGCCGCGCCAAAACAATTCTGAGCGTTGTTTTTAGTCTATCGCGAATTAAAATTACTGCACAGGGTGGAAAATAATTGCGGAATCAAAGAGTTAAGCTGATGGCATGCAACAGAAGGACTTGGCATGTTTTTGCTGACGGCCTGTACGTCTTCGGGAGCCAAAGGGGTATTGCCTGATTGTTTAAAATCACATATTAATTATCTGGTCTCATCGTTTAATATTTCTCCATTCGTGTCTGGTATTTCCACCGCCCCCCACATTTCCACAGAATGGGCTACATAATTCGGTGTATCCAACATTACTATGTATTTTTTTTCCTCTTCCTCTTGTTTGTTCAGTGATCAAGTTTAACTTTTCTCTTTTCCTTTCTCCACCTACCCGTAATTTATCTGTCACTCACTCCTTTCATCTTTACATGCACGTTCCCCATGCCAACTCTCCAGTTGCCTCCGTCCAGTTGAGTATCCCTCATGAGTGATTAGGTTGCTGCATGTTTCACGGAGTTGAAGCACACACACGCACACACACATACGCGCACGCACGCACACACACACGCACACAAAGAAATCCTGCAATCTTTCTTTCTCATTTCCTCCCATTCTCATTCCTTCTTTTCCGTCCTTCCATCTTTCCTTGCTGCTTGTCGAACTGTCACCTCATATGTCAGAAGATTGACAATATCGGCGGAAACCTGGCATATCTGAGACGAGGAATAATTTTCTCATTTGGCGACAACAATCAACCACATAAATTCTTTATTTTCTTCTTTATCGCCACCTCCATCTTTCTTCTTCGGTTCAGTTGTCATTCATAGTGTCTAATTCATTGATATTTTCATGATATGTGCTTACTTTTTATTTCGTCTTTCTTGTTTCTACCCCACCCCTATTTCTTATGTTCTTCATCTATTTTTGTCAATGTGTTGTCTTTTTCCCAACTCTAGATGTGAGCACTTTAATTTTGGTTAATTTTTCCCTTTTCCCGTATTTCCTCCTGTAAATTTTTTACAATATATTCTTTCTTCCTTTGTCAACATTGTTTATTGTTTTCTTCTAACCCTTTTATATTTTCTATGGTTCTGGATTATCTTCTTATTTATATTTCCTTGTTCAAGTGTCTCGTAATTTGAATTTTCTCTGGGTTTTTATTTATCACTCAACAAGTTTCTCCTTCTCTCAGTTTTCATCTCTCATTTACACGTTCTTTCTTCTTGTTGTCTTTTCTCATTTACACATTCTGGAAAGTTGGATGTTATTTTTCATCCTATGTTGGTCATTTGGGTTTTCAGGTCTGGAGAAATAAAAAGATATAGCTGTGGATATTGCTAAAAGAAGATGTGATAGAAAGGACGCACATTATGGAGACCTTATAAGGCATGGAAGATTAGATAGAGCGCAGTTTAGAACAACGAAAGAAGAAAGACGGATTAGACTACAACAGAGAATATACAAGACCTCACGAAGAAAATTTTCTTAGAAGTTCAAAACCGCCGCGTGAAGGTCTCTGTGGTACAAAGAAAGAATAACATTCCCGCACGTGCCAGCATTAAGAGACGACTAACATGAGAACTTGCATGAGGCTGGCAACCTCATCATCTATATATATGGAAAGATGGAAGGACGGAAAGGAAGGAATGAGAATGGGAGGAAATGAGAAAGAAAGATTGCATGATTTCTTTGTGTGCGTGTGTGTGTGCGTGCGTGCGCGTGTGTGTGTGCGTGTGTGTGTGCTTCAACTCCGTGAAACATGCAGCACAAATAGTTATAGAACTGTGGTGATGAACAGTGGTTTTTTAAATACTTTTGAGTAAGTAAAATTGCGGTTAGGTATTGGTGCTTTTGAATTTAATTCCCGTCTTATGAACGAACGAACGAACGAACTTTATTTTCGAAGGGTTAAAAATTGGGCGCGCAGGCCCGTCTAACATTCTGCCCTTTCACTCTTATTAATCTTGCATATTATATCATTTTATTCCTACATGTTACTTTAAGCATTAATTTAAAGGCATGCAACATTATAAAGTTAACATAACAGCATTCATTTACAGCATGCAATCATAATAAAAAATGAGTAGGTTTTTTATTTTTTTAAACAAACAAGATAGTGACTGAAGAAAAAAAAAAATAAAATAAAATACAATTATATAAACAAAACAATAAATAAATAAATTATGTATACCGACACTCACTCATGCGGTCAAAACGTCTACAAGTAATCTGTATTTTTGAATGTGTCATCAATCATCAATACAAAAATTACATAAAACATTCTCGCTTATATCCATACATTCTTGGCGGAAAATGAAATAATAATAATAATAACACTTTCTTACGCACTTCTGTAGCAGGAAAAGTCTTTCAGCAGTTTAAAAAAAAAATAGAAATAAAAATGTAAATCTGCTTATTCTCATATACATCATCCCATTTAAGCAACGAAAACATTCACATCTCTAAAGTACAGTGGTATGCGGGTACATTCTCACGATTCACATGTCTAAAGTACAGTGGTATGCGGGTACATTCTCACATACATTACATTATATAATAATATTACATGGATATAAAACAAATTATTCACATTAAAATCGAGCGGAAGAGGAAAAGAAATGTTGACCTATGGATGAGATGTTGACAGGCAAAGGATGTTTCTATGGGGATACATAATCAGTGTTTAGGAAGGGTTTGAAAAGTGCTTTGTTAAATGAATATTGTGTAGGTAGGCTTTTTAGGTGGTGTGGAAGGCTGTTCCTTAAGTAGGCTCCAGAGTAGGCTAGACTCTTTTTGAACAGGTCAATCCTAGGTTTGGGCTGACGTAACTGATGTAATTGTTGTCCCTCTCTTCTACTGGTTTGAAACAATGATCTTATGTACGGCGGGGCATTGTTAGATAGAATTGCGTGAGTCAGCTTGGCTTTGTTGTAGAGAAGACGTTTTTTTAGGGACAGTATTTTGGGTTCTTTTCGTGTCTTTGTGTGTGGTATCGTGCGATTATCGGGGATCAGACGTACTGCTCTCTTATGCAGGGAGTGCAGTCTCTTTGAGGTGGAAGCAGGGCAACCATCCCATAGTGCAGAGCAGTAATCTATGACGGGCTTTTACACTAGTGAAAAATAACTTGTTGCAGAAAGCACATGAATGCTTTGGTACTGGCTTCTTGCAAAATGACCATCTAAAGTTCTGTCTCCATGCTTCGTAAGGAGGCGAAAATAGAAGTGATGATGATGATGACGGAGTTGAAGTGACAGTAAAAAAGTGGATATCCTACCAGGCGTGTCGAAGAAAGTGGCTAAGGAAGGTTGGTAATACCGACCACAACTCTATCTTATATAACCTTTAAGCGAAACAAATACATCCGACAACAACATGAAGAGATTATTATAGAGAATAATTCAAATAACTCAGCTCGGACATCCAAGACTGTAGAAGACAGACAATCAGGCAGGCAGGCAGACAGACAGGTAGATGGGTAAATAGATAGGTAGATAGGTAGATAGATAGGTAGATAGATAGATAGATAGATAGATAGATAAATAGATAGATAGATAGATAGATAGATAGATAGATAGATAGATAGATAGATAGATAGATAGATAGATAGATAGATAGATAGATAGATAGATAGATAGATAGATAGATAGATAGATAGATAGATAGATAGATGGATGCATAGATAGATAGATAGATAGATAGATAGATAGATAGATAGATAGATAGATAGATAGATAGATAGATAGATAGATAGATAGATAGATAGATAGATAGACAGACAGACAGACAGATAGACAGTCTGATCAGATCAGATCAGATATATTAGATAGATTAGATAGATATGATAGATTAGATTAGATAAGATTGATGGACAGGCAGGCAGGCAGAAGATAGACAGATAAACAGAAAGAAAGAAAGAAATAACGGACATACACAAAAACATATCTACGTCTATAGAGTCTGTCGTTCTCTCGTTTGCTTTTTTTCAGTGTTAATCTCAAACAGGAAAGAGAAAACAGACCTCCTGAATATCTATTCTCATGAGAGAGAGAAAGAAGTGTAAGTCAGAGAGAGAAAGAAGTGTAAGTCAGAGAGAGAAGTGCCTGGCTCATCCTCTCCCGCCTCTGCCCCCTCCCCCCGGCCCATTGACCTTGAATAACAGGAAACTACTGACCTGAGCTTCAAGGTTAAAAAAAAAAAACTAAAATAAAACAATATTACCACTGCATAGTCACGGATTGAAAATTGGACGCACAAATGATCTATTTTCCAGCGTCTTCCTGCAAAAAGTTAGATCAAGAGCGCTCTTTGTCCCAGACAGTTCATCAACATCCCCCATCCAGCCACGAGCACCCCCCACCTACCCGACTCTTACAGCATCTCTGGTTCATTCCTCTACCCCGACCCCCTCCTTAATTTCACACAGCGCATGTGCATGCCCATCACTCACGCACAAATACATGCGCCTTCTAATTTACTTCTGGTTACATGGCACATGCCCGCACGGCCATTCAGCTTCCGATCAATTCTCCTCATGCAGGAAGGATCCGAATTTTCTCTGTCCTTATCTGTCTGTCCCTGTCTGTCTGTCTCTCTTCTGTTTGTGGAAGCGTGCATCAGGTCCATGTCAACGAGAGAAGAATTAAATGGTGTTTTCAGGATTTCTTTTCTGAACATGAGATGCCAGTAAAGACAGACAGATAGATAGATAGACAGACCGACATATGGACAGATAGGCAGACAGACAGACAAACCGACATTTAGGCAGACAAACATTCAGACTGACACATAGACAGACAGACAGACCGACCGACATATTGGTAGGTAAGATAAGATGATAAAATGAGATGAGATTGATGACATAGATAGATAGATAGATAGATAGATAGATAGATAGATAGATAGATAGATAGATAGATAGATAGATAGATAGATGGATGGATGGATGGATGGATGGATGGATGGATGGATGGATGGATGGATGGATGGATAGATAGATAGATAGATAGATAGATAGATAGATAGATAGATAGATAGATAGATAGATAGATAGATAGTCTGTGTGGTTAGGTAGGTAGGTTGTTGGTGGGTAGATGGGTTGGCTGGTTCCTGGATGTGTAAGTGGATGGGTATGCAGGTGGTAGGTAAGTAGGAATATGGGTGAGTAGATCGGCATGTGGGTGAGTGGATTAGTAGATAAGTAGATGACTGATTGACAGGCAGGCAGGTAGGTAGTCGGTGGGTGGGGGAACGAACGAACGAACGAACTTTATTTTCAAAGAGTTGAGAATTGGTCACGCAGGGGATGGGTAGATAGATGGGTGAGCATATGGGTGTATGGGTAGGTAAACAGGTGGGTAGATAAATAGGCAGGTGGATAGGTGGGTGTGTAGGGACGTAGTTATTTACGTATGTAAGTGGGTAGATTTATGTAGGTGGGTGGGTATGTGGGTAAGTGGATGGATAGGTGACTGATTGATGGATAATCTGATAGCTTACTTGGTAGTTAGGTAAGATGGTAATTAGACAGACATACATCCACGTATACAGACAGAAAAGCGAGCGGATAGATAAACAGACCGAAAGACAGACTAGTATTAAGAAAATGCACTTTAGTTCACTTTAACGTCAAGCAACCATTTATGTATAATTTCGATGATATATAATATTGTCCACTCAAATCATATGTAATATCCATATCACTATTATCATCGTCATCATAATCATCTTCATTATCATTATTATACTAATCATCATCTTCATTGTCATCATTATCACCATCATTATCATCATCATCATAATTATCATCATCATCATAGTCATCATCATCATAATAATCTTCATTATTATTATTATACTAATCATCATTATCATTATCATCATCGTCGTCATCATCATTATAATTACCATCATCATCATCATTATCTTCATCATTATTATTATCATCATTATTATCATCATTATTATCACCATTATTATCATCATCATTATAATTACCATCATTATCATCATCATTGTCTTCATTATCATCATCATTATTATTATCATCATTATTATCATCATCATTATCTTCATTATTATCATCATTATCATCATTACCATCATTATTATTATCATCATTATCATTATTATACTAATCATCATCATCGTTCTCATCATCATCATTATCATATTCGTTTTCCTGTACACTCCTTACGGAGCATGGAGTCTCCACTACAGCTGGTCGTCTCGCGGGAAGCCTGCGCCAAGCAGTCACGTGCTCTTACAGTGGTGTTTTCTGTGACAATTTATTTTACATGATGAGGTTTGCCAGCCCTAGGCACAACCTCCTATTAGTCGCCTTGTACGACATGCCTGAGGGAGCAGTAATCCTGTTCTCTCTTTGCCTATTCAGAGGCCCATTTCCCCCCCCCCCCCTCCCCCGTCCCCCCATAATAAGACGGGACAATATCCATATACCTCCCTATAAATGTAGATGCTACACATCAAACAACAATGGCTGTTTTGTATTTTTGATTCCACTGTATTTCACTTCACTTCAGGACTATCGCCATCCAGTCTTCTTCAAACAGTAACTTATCTTTGTTCTCTTTGTCTTCTCGTCCCCATCTTTCGATCATTCCTTTCCTCATCTTTACCCCCATTCACTCTATCGTAACACAAAGTAAATAAATTTGTTTGTCCCATCTTCACCCCACGCGCTACTACCGTAACACCAAGTAAATGAATGCTTACAAGTCTTCAATCGATGATAGAATAGATTTGATTGGCCGAATTTCCTGACCTTAACGTTGACCTCATCTCAACCCCTCACAAACCTCCAATAGTTGTTGACAGTTCTGTACAAAACAAACAGGTCATCAAAATATTTAAAAATATATAAATAAAAGAAATAAGCAAGCGGTGTTTTGATTTTCCTCTATGATGTTTGATGATGCGTGTCTCGCTAAGAGCTATTTAACGTGACACGTTCGTTGTTACTGATTGAGTGAAGAAATAAAGCAGATGGCTGCTTGTATTCTGATTTATTATTCGCCATTCAGTTCCCAATGGAGCATAGGCCTCAGCTAAATCTTCTTTAAAGAGTGAAATCCAAGTCTTGTAAACGGTAAATAAATAATGGGTATGTTGCAGGCACTCGTAAGAAATAAAGAAGTAGAAAACTATACAGCAGAAAAGCAACACAAGTGGTAGGATTACCCAGGACTCGGACTGGAACTCAAGACTCGGAGTGGAACCCAGGACCGTTCGAGAGCACTCCCGCCTCGTTACGAGTGCTTGCAACATACCATTTTATGTGTGTTATTTATTGTTTAGATCTTCATTAGCGTTTCTGACCCCTACGTTCTTCAGCACTTGTCTCTTCTTCTTCTGCGTCGTCGCCTGTCATCCCTGTATCGCCGTACTTATTTCTATTATATTCTTGGTAGCCAGTCTGTCTCACCCTGTCCCATCGCCATACATTTTCTCCTTCAAAAAGGTTGGAGAAGGCCACCAATCATCAAATGGAGTCAAAATATTTTGAGAACATGTTCTACTGTCTCAAAGAGTATCACCTGCAAGTTACAGACATTTGTTAATAGATGTTTCCGACGGATGCTCCGTATAAGAGGGCCAGATGTAATAACAAATATAGAGCTAATGAAAAGATGCGGAAAACAGCCAATACAAACAGAAAGTGGGGATGGATAGGACATACACTCAAGAGAAAAATCAAGCACAGCCAGAATTGCCCTTGACTGGAACCCACAGGGGAAAAGAGAACTTGGAGAAGAACTGTTGAAGAGGAGGCTAGGGAAATTGGAATGACTTTCTCACAGCTGAAAAAGACAGCCCGGAATAGAAATGGATGGAGAGCAACTGTTTCTGCCCTATGTTCCTAAGGGAACGAAAAGGAATGATGATGGTGTTCTACTGTTGGCTTGTCTTCCATACATGGACGCGTGTCTGTCACACTAGAAATCTACCAAACCATAAGGTCTTTTAAATTTGGACACGCGCCATAATTTAACAGACAGATTTAACAGATTTTTTGTCTGTGTTGAACAAAAAAGATACAATTTTATTTTAAAAAAAAAGCATGTCTGTCTGCCTGAATTTTGGTTGGTTGACTAGATGATATATGAGTCTGCAATTGCTGGTTCTCAGTCCTACAAGTATCACTAGATCTCTTCCTGGTAAGGCGTAGTAAGCTTCTGTTGTATATGACTGTTTGTTATCTAAACAATTTTTCTTTAGAGCCATTTTTTTAATTATTGCTTTTATCTCTTCATATACTGTCGTGTTCTCACTTTGTTTATATCCAGAGTTGACGAGGTCATGAGTCCTCTTCTATGCAGTCAGACCTTGAAATCTGCAGACCTCGACAATAAACTAAAAGTTGGGAAGAAAGTAGGAGACAGAATGGATATGGTTGCTAAGAAGGATGCATTTGACACCGTAGACAGGAACAAAAGAGGAAGTCTTCAGAGAAACTGAAGGAAATCTTTAATTAATCTGCATGTTAACACTCAGGCAGTCAGTGCTTTGAACACGTCATGATGTGAGAACAATTAGAAAGCTTGATGAAATTATTGAATATGGTAAATTAGACAACCTGGTAAAATTCGAGAATATGGTAAATTTAGAGTATCTGGTAAAATGAGAGAATATGGTAAAGTTAGAGTATATGGTAAAGTTAGAGAATATGGTAAAGCTATAGAATATGGTAAAATTAGAGAATATGGTAAAGTTATAGAATATGGTAAAGTTTGAGAATATGATAGAGTTAGAGAATATGGTAAAATTAGAGATTGTGGTAAAGTTAGAGAATATGGTTAAATTAGAGAATATGGTAAAGTTAGAGAAAATGCTTAAGTTAGAGAATATGGTAAAATTAGAGAATATGGTAAAGTTAGAGGATATGGCAAAGTTAGAGAATATCGTAAAGTTAGAGAATATGGTAAAGTTAAAGAATAAGGTAAAATTAGAGAATATGGTACAGTTAAAGAATATGGTAAAATTAGAGAATGTGGTAACATCAGAGAATCTGCTAAAATTAGAGTATCTGACATTATAGAATCTGGTAAAATGTGAGAATATGGTAAATGAGAGAATATGGTACCTTTAGAACATCTGGTAACATTAGAGATTCTGGTAAAATGGGAGAATATGGAAAATTATAGATTCTTGTAAAATTATGCATTCTGGTAAAATGAGAAAATATGAAAAAGGTAGAACATCTGTTAAAATTAGAGAACTCAAAGTGTACAGAAACACTTCGACGGTCTGACCACAAAACATGGGAAGAGATTGAAGAATACACAGCTGATTCAAGACACCACAGAGAACTGCGACAAGCCGTAGGAAGGAGTCTCCACAAGGGCCAGAACTCGATTCCGGCTCAAGGACTCCTGGAGCATAACGTTTGAGGCAGAAGTGCAAATACCAATGGAGGAAAGCAAGATATTGACAGAGGCGTACGGGGTCACATAGGATAGAGAGTTTTTATTCCTTCTTTCAATGTGATTTTTCCTTTTGTAATCAAATAAACGGCGAAATGTCACTCAGGGCTGATCATTCAGCGTGTGAGATTTTGTTATCTCGCTTTTCCCTTTCTTCTTTATCTCCGTTTGTCGTCATCTATTTCCAATAAGATCAAGATGGGTGTCCGATCGGCGGAGCACATAGAGCCGTTGCCTCTTGCAGCAAAGTTATCGAGTTCGAAACCTGGTAACGTCATGCTCCAGTACTCAGCTACCAAAAAAAGGTATCTGAAATTATGTTCTTAAGTCCTTCTCCTTCTTCAAGTACCATGCCTAGTGGCGAAGGAGATCATGTCTCTCCACAACCTCCTGTCTCCAGGACAATTTATCAGTTCTGTTGTTGACCTCCTTCCATGCCACGATGTCAGACTGTCCAGTATTTCCTCTCTTTGTCTTCCTCTGTTTCTTTTGTCCTTCCATCTTACCTGTTGTCACGAAATATTTCAGCTTTCCTCCTTGCATAACATGCCCCCAAAAAAGAGAATTGCTTACGTTAGGAAAGGCAAAGGCAGTGAGGGAGGTAACTGGTCACCCCCCACCTCATAAAGGTGGACCTAATACAGTGATGTGTCCAACACTTTACTCCTCTACAGCAGTATCTGATCTTTAGCTTTTGCCTGCAAGATCAACATTTCCAAGTAACAGTAGTCTGTAAATCCCTACTCTTTCATTCGTCACGCGCGAGAAACGCGCAGCAAGAAACGCTCGTCTGCACCCAGTCTTATCGTCAATTCTCTTATCTTCTCTAACGCAGTGGTTCTTAGCGTGGGCCATGTAGACCCTCAGTCTGGCCGTGCCATATTTCTACGAGTCAGATGGTAAAGAACCTTTTATTCTCATAGCTAATAGTGACTAATGGAGGAGGTGAGGTGGGGGGGGGGGAGGGGGGAAAGGACCCGCACAGAGGTAATTGAGGCTCAGAAGGAGGCCATGAGCAAAAAAAAAAAGGTTGAAATCCCCTGATCCCCCGTTTTCTTTTAAATAAAATTTTGCCTCGTTTTGGCGAGGCGCCTCCCGTTCAACCTAGTCGGTTATACAGGGTGTCCATAAAAGATTGTACCCTTTTCACAAAATTTATTCTCGGCCCCATGATGAGGTACAAGGATGCTTTCTGTCACAAAAATAAGATAATCTTTGCAAGTTTTTTAAGCATACCTTACAAAGACTCAAAAAGAATGTACCTATTTCTTTTTTTCCCACCTACTTAACCAGTGTGTTGAGAGACATGTAACAATTACCGGTTGCAACTCAACTGCGAAAGTTTCATTTGAAATACCCGCTGCGCGCATGCGCACTTTTTTTAGTCTTTGTAAGGTATGCTTAAAAACTTGCAGAGATTATCTTACTTTTGTGATAGAAAGCATCCTCGTACCATATCATGGGGCCGAGAATAAATTTTTTGAAAAGGGTACAATCTTTTATGGACACCCTGTATTAGGGCGCATGTCCAAATATAAAAGACTTTTGGGTCTGATTGTCCCCTGCTCTAACGCACTCTAGTCACTACAAGAAAATCTAACCACTGGCCGGCTCATGATCTTCCATGTGACTCTTTCACATACGCACATACATATTTACTTGTACTCTGTCATCCTGACTAACCCCTAACCTAAAAGAGAACTCAAGACAGGATGTTATGACGGATTAAACGGTTAGAAAAAAGTAATGATGATGTCCTGAAAAAGCCACCACGAAAAGGAAGTTTATAATTCACATAAGATGGAAATCCACCCTTTGTTTTTGTACATGAAATGAGAAGAAAGACTGAATATTTTGTGACAACAGGAAAGATTTTTAAAAAGGAATAATAAAGATAGAAGACAACAAAGATCGTTGCCTCGTTTTGGCGAGGCACAAAATTCAACCTAAACGCTAGGTGCGTTCGGTTATATTAAGGCGCATATCCAATGATAAAAGACCAGTGCTGTCTGGTAAGTTGTTTTTTTTTTTTCTTTATCTCCACCTTCGTCCACCGTACTTTAAACTTTCCCTCCTTGGAAACAAATACAAGAGGAAAAAAATGTTTTGTTTTCACTAACCCTTTCTCCCCCTCCCTTCCCTCCCTAATGACTTTTTAATCCCTTCTTAGTTAAAAACAAAATAAAACGTAGTCCCAAAGCATATACTACCATAGGGAAATGAAGTGTTAGAGAATGCACAATGCTAGTTCCAGATTCAAGAGATGGGGTGCCTTTGTCTTCCCTAACACAAGATCAAAGCCAGGTACCCATTTACAACTGGGTAGACTGGAGCGAGCGTGTCTTCATCGTGTTTCCAACCCGGGACCTTTGCCGCGAGAGGATAGCGCTCTAACCTCTCTGCAAATCCGACGGTCTCCCCTTCTTAGCACAGTCGATTAATACACAGGTCTAACACATTTTTTTTTCTGTTCTTCTTTATTCCTCTGTCATTCCTTCCATAGTTTAGAAACATACATGGCAGATATACTTTCTATCTTTCTTTCGTTATATTATGTCTACATATTCACTCCTTCCTTCCTCACTAGCAGGCCAGTAACGAAAGATTCATGAAAGAATCAATAATAAGCACATTAACTCCCTCTCCTTCCTTCTATCCCCAATCGCTACTTACTCGTCCCTGCCTCCTCATTTTCTTGATTAATAATAAACATACCATGCATACTGTTTCATTACTCTTCTTATCACCAATAACTTCCCGTAAATCCCTCATTCCCAAGCTAATACCCAACATGCAGTCTCTCGTTCCTTCAGTCTCTCGTTCTACTAATCCCCCGCCTCCTCCTCATCCCCGCTCCTATCTGGGCTAATAATGGACATGCCGAAAGTGCACCCAAGAAACAAATCAATTCAGAAATGCTACCACAGGCGCTCTCAGACGCAATTGCACACAAGAAATCTGCGCGACATAGCTTACAACCAGCCGTTAGATCACAACGCTCTATAAAGCCACCAACACCTCTCTCTGCATAGTGTATGAAAGCTCATTTCATATATGATTTATATCACTGTGTATTAACACGGGTTATAGATCTGTTGTGCCCAAACATGGTTATTGTTCACATTGGTTCTGACGATTGAATGAAGGCGGGAAAAAGTGGAAGAACTAAATTCAATTTTTTTGGATTACCGAGCTCACTCAGCCTCATTCAGACATGTCCATCAGTTCATCTTTTGCAGCCTCAGTGTATTTTTAGTCCTTGCATTGCTTAGTCATTGCTGGTAATGGAATTGAGGGGAAAGGATATAGAGGACCGGGGTTATATGGAGGGTCAGGAAGAAAATTTGGAAGGGCAAAGAGGGAGTGGAAAGAGGACAATAGAGATATCCATTAGTTTCAAGGGTTCCTAACCGGGGGTACCAGCACCCCAGAGGGTAAAAGTAGCTTGCTAAGGGGTTACTGAGAATATTTGGTAAGTAACTATAATATTGTCCTTCTGAAATTTGTTATCCTGTAGTGGATTTAGTGAATCAAAAATAATGTTGTGGATTGAAGAGAGAATGGCGAGGCATGTTCACAGTCAAATCGAAAACAAGAAACACACTGCAGGCTGACCATAATATGCAGGTATCTCTTTCAAAACCTGTACCGAGAGTAAAACTGATGGTTGACAAGAAATAGAATCAGGGGTATCGCTAACTTATTTGACTGTGTTCTGATAAAGCATCTGTCAACTTTATCCTATATATAAAATCTCAGCTTTTTCTGTCAGTGCGTAACGCTAAGGGATGCAACTTTGGTTGAAAGTTAGACATTAATTGTATTGTTTCCCTTATATGTATTCTCCCGAAAATAGTAACTCTTACCAAAGAAGAATGCGCAAATGACGGTGTGAGCAAAAATATATTTATAGAATGTGTGATCCCGTAATACACACATTGGGATCCTCGCTGCTACTACGTAGTTCGTGTACTGTGGTGATGCACAGTGGGCTTTTAAAAAATACTTTTGAATAAGTAAAATTGCCGTTAGGTATTGGTGCTTTTGAATTTAATTCTCGTCTCATGACGGGCTTTTACACTAGTAATACTAAAAATGATAGGTATTGAATAACGATTTATGTATGAAAAATCAAGTAATCTGTTTATTTATTTTCTTATGTGCGTATGTATGTCTTCTTCTTTCACCTCTCAACTCCCAAAGGAGTATAGGCCTCCAACAAACGCACACCAAGTCTTCCTGTCACGTGCCATCAGCTCAAGGTCTTTCTATTTCTTCTTCATCACCTCCATGTCTGTCTCCCGTTCTCTTTTCCATGTGTTTTTTTGATCTTCCTCTACCTTTCTTACCCTGGGGATTCAAGAACAGTGGTTGTCTTGTAATGCTATCAACAGGTTTCCTCAATGTGTGTCCTATCCATCTCCAGCGGCTTCTTCTCATTTCTTGTTCCACTGGCACTTGTCTGGTTCTTGTCATTAGGTCCACATTAGTGATCTTGTCATACCATTTCAATCCTTCTGTTCTACGCAAGCATCCATTTATCAAATATGACTATAGTATGGTAAACTATAGAATTTATTTCTCCTCATATTGAATTGGGAGTACGGAAAGGTTTACTAAACACCATTGGGTATGGAGACCTAAACAGTTTGAGAACCTCTCCATTAGTGTATAAAGGCTCAAGAAACGCTTGGTAATACACAACTAATTTGGTAACACCGCAACATGATTTTTTAAATTTAAAATCTTATTTATTCTTGAAGGTTAGAGGTCGAGAGACACTGGGGGACTATGAACTATGAGTTTGGTACCGGGGATAAGGGAAGCCATCTTGGGGTGGGGGGGGGGGGGGGGGGGGGGGTATCTGTATACAAAATAGAAATTGCATACCATGTGGTTAATCACCAGGAAGGCGGAGTGACAGGGTGAGACTAGGGCTACGTTATTTGGAAAAGTGGGTGCAGAAGAAAAAGTAGAGGTCATTGGAGGAAGGTTATTTTTCTTGCAAAAAACCTCTGCTGTTATGTAAACATAAGTTGCTAAAGCCGATGAAGATGTAGTAGTGGTGGTGGTGGTTGTAGTGTGCATATACCTGTAGTAGCTGATTAGTGGTGTGGATCTTCTTTTGTTGTGGCAGCAGTTTTTATGGTGGTGGTAGCTGTTGCTGTTGTTGTAGATGTAGTAACGGTAGTAGTAAAAGTAGTAGTAGTCGCTGTTGTCGTAATAGTAGCAACAGTAGGAAAGAAGTGTTGGAAGAAAACGCATGATCTGTTACGACTTTTTTTGTTTTTAGATAAAATTTTGCCTCGTTTTGAATGGGACGTTCAACCAAGTCGGCTATATTAGGGCGCATGTCCAAATATAAAAGACCTTTAGGTGTGATACAGTAATAATCTGTTACAGTCCTTTTACGCGCTAGATCATCATCTCATCTCATCATCTCAGCCCGTATCCCGTCATGGGTCGTAGGGGTGCCATGGTGGAAGCATCAGCAGACAGGGTCCTCCACTGCTCTCTATTCTCAGCAATGCGTACAAGTGTGGAAAAACCGTGTCCTGCCCATTCTTTGATGTTATCAGCCCAGGATTTTCTCTGCCTTCCTCTTCTCCGTTTACCTTCGACTGTTCCCTGAAGGATCGTTTTCGAAAGGGAGTCATGACGAGTTACATGCCCAAACCAGGCAAGCTTTCGACGTTTCACTATTGACAAAAGTGGTTCTTGGTGGCCTGCATAGGTGTTTATCTTCTCTCTAACATAGACATTTGTTTTGTGCTCTTTATAGCAAATGCGCAAAATTCTTCTATAACATTTATGCTCGAAAGCCTGAATCCTTCGCTCCGTATCTGCAGTGAGTGTCCAGCCCTCACACCCATACAAGAGAATAGATAATACAAGTGATTTGTATAATTTGATCTTCACAGGAAAACTGATGTTACTTTTCCAGATCACATTCAACCTTGTCATGGCAGCTGAGGCCATCTCAAGTCTTGTCTTGATTTCTTTAATTGATCTTCCATCACTACATATAGTGGACCCGAGATATTTAAAGGTGTTAACTTCTTCTAACGTTTGCCCATTTAACGTAATGTTGGTCGGAACATGTTTCTTATGGCTATTCACCAATATCTTGCTTTTTTCTATATTAATTTCCATCCCATACGTTCTTGTTACTTTCTCCAGTCTAGAGGTAAGGTCTTGAAGTTCTGATTCTGATCCAGCTATCAGATCAATATCATCAGCAAAACGTAGGTTGCACAGAGGTCGGCCTCCAATCGATATGGTTGATTTATAATCGTAGAGAGCCTCCTGCATAATATGTTCTAGATATATATTAAAGAGCACTGGTGACAGGATACATCCTTGGCGAACTCCTACAGTTGTTTTGAAAAATTCTCCAATGTCGTTGCTTACAAAAACAGCACTGCTTGCGTCCTTGTATAGTGCTTCAATGTTATCTATGATGTTGGTATCAAAATTGAATTTTCTCATTACTTGCCATAAGCCTTCATGCCAGACTCGATCGAAGGCTTTTGTGAAATCGATGAAGTTATGGTATAAATCGTGTTGATGTTGGAGATGTTTTTCGATAAGTAATCTAATATTGAAGATTTGTTCTGAGGTACTTCTTTTTGGTCTAAAGCCAGCCTGTTCCTCTGACAAGATTTCTTCTGATTTCTGTTTTATTCTGTTCAAAAGCATCCTTAACATTACCTTACTTGGATGACTAATAAGGCTAATGGTTCTGTAGTTCTTGCACATTTTTAGATTTCCTTTCTTTGGAAGCGGTATTACTAATGACTGCGTCCATTCTTTTGGCCATTTTTTTTGTACTCCATATCTTCTGGCAAATTGTTGTCATGATTTTTACTATATCTGGTCCTCCATATTTCAAGAGCTCTGCTGGTATATTATCCACACCCGGTGACTTCCCTCCTTTCATCGAACATATAGCCTCTTCCACTTCTTCCCGTAATATTGCTGCATTTCCGAGTTCCCTGTTTTCGCACTTAATGTTGTTTAATATGCCTAAGTCAGTGTCAAGTTTACAGTTATATAATTCTTTACAATATTCTGTCCACCTTCTCGTTACAGCTGTTTTTTCATTGAGCAGAGCCCCATTGCTATCTTCTATGACAGTTACCCTGGGCTGTTGAGGTTTTGATAGTTTTCTTAATGTGTCAAAAGCTGCCTTGCTGTTACCTTTTATTAGCCCCGTATTAATGGACTCACATTGATCAGCTACCCATTTTTCTTTGGCCTGTTTCATTTTCTTCCTAATATTTTTGTTCACCATACTGTATTGCCATGCTGCTTCAGGAACCTCTTTCTTAACCTTTTTCATTTCCCGCCGTGTATCACATAACTTTAGAATGTCATCTGTAACCCATGGTTTGTTTATTTTCTTTCTTTTACCAAGTATTTCTGTTGCTGATTCAATGAGCACGTCTTTCATGTTCTCTGTGATTGAGTTGATATCATCCTCCAAAAAGTTGAGAGCTGCGAATTTTCCTCCAACAGTTGCCTCAAAGATTCCCGCGATTTCTGGATCTTTCAGTTTGTCTAAATTGAATCGTAACTGAGAACATCTGTTTTGATTATAGTTCTTTTTAAGTTTAAGCTTGAGCGTCATCAATACCATGTCGTGATCACTACCAATGTCGGCGCCAGGAAAAGTCCTAGTCTTGGCTTTATTAATACTGGACTTGAATCTTTTGGATACAAGAATAAAATCAATTTGGCCATGTATCTCAGTTTTTGGGGCATGCCACGTTGTTCTTCTTGATAACTTATGAGGAAATAGTGTATTTGCAAGGGTTAGTTTATAGTTGCTGGCAAATTCTAGTAGCCTTAGTCCTCGATCGTTGGTTTCTCCTGTCCCAAATTTCCCTACTGTACCAGCCCAGTGACCGTATGCATCTGGCCCTATTTTAGCATTCCAATCACCTAACACGATGAGAAGATCTTTCTTTGGAATTTTCTTAATTGCTTCATCCAGATTGTCATAAAATGTATCAATTGCCTCATCCTCATAGTCAGTAGTGGGGGCATATACCTGTATGATGGAGATGTTCTTTGGATGTGCTGCAATACGAATGGTGATAAGCCTGCTATTTATTGGGGTGCAGCTGATGACAGAGTTCAATCTATCTTTATAAACGATAAAACCTACTCCATGCTGATGTTTAGACTCATCTCCACTAAACCAAATTTTGTGACCATCATCCGTTATTGATTCACCTAATCCTGTCCATCTGACTTCTGCTAGGCCCAGGATGTCCCACGAGTATCTAACAAGTTCATGCGTTAGTTCTTTGACTTTTCCACACGCATATAGCGTGCGTACATTCCAAGTTCCAACAACAAAGCTTTCTCTTGGAAGTTTCAAAACAGGTGTTTGTACCCCATTCGCTGACTTATCACTCTCAAGGGGCAATGAGAGCGCGGTCGTTGTTAATCCGGGCATCGGCCGATCCGGCAAATTATTACTGAGTTGACTTTCCATCATAGCATTTCAGTGGGCAAGAGGTTTGCTTGGCGGTGCCCATCTCCTCTCCAAGTATCCTTGCAGGTACATACAAAAAATGTACCTGGAGCAGTAACAATAGCCCTCAATAAATCTGTAATGTTTTGAAACACTGTCCGATCGACACATCACAAAACCGCCATCTTGGCTGCTTGTATCAACACAAACAGCGAACTCACATGATAGGCAAACTTGATGTTTTCATCTTTAAAATACTTAGCAACATAATCCAGAAAAAGCCAAACACACTACAAACTCATACAGCCTTAATAAGGGCTGTTACCACTGATGCAGCCTCCAAAACGACGACATGAAATGCACAACACAAAAGTGCGGCCTACCACGCCGCCATCTTGGCCTACTATATGAATAGCGCTAGATAGAAATTTATATTTGAAAGCTGTTTGACTCACACAAAGGCATCGATGAGTATGAAACTGTATGCTATGGTGATGACATGCCTTTGTTTGGTGTAGCAATGTGATCATTATTTGTCACGTGTTTGTATGGACAAGTGGTGTTTTAGATTCTGATGTTCTATTCCTTAAAGTGTATATTCATATTTGTCTATTTCCATTTTCAATGAACAGAGTGTTGGAGGTTTTGTACCTTCCGTGAAGGAAATTCATCATCATCATTCCGTTTCCTTCGCTGTGGAACATAGTGCAGAAACAGTTGCTCTTCATCGATTTCTATTCTGGGCTGTCTTTTTCAGCTGTGCCCAAAGTCATTCCAATTTCCCTAGCCTCCTCTTCAACAGTTCTTCCCCAAGTTCTCTTTGGCCTCCCCACTCTTCTTTTCCCCTGTGGGTTCCAGTCAAGGACAATTCTGGCTGTTCTTGATTTTTCTCTTCTGAGTGTATGCCCTATCCATCCCCACTTTCTTACCTTAATCTCTGTTTGTATTGAAGGAAATTGATAAACATTAAAGATAGAATCTGCCTCGTGCAGTTCCCAGGTGTCTCTGATGACACAAAGAAAGATCAGGACAACTAGTCCATCAGGCATCTCGTTAGAGGCGACGACATTGGAAGGGGGGGGGGGGGGGGGGCTTCAGGCTGGCACAAGCTATTAGAACAAAGCTATTAGAACAAAGCTATTAGAACAAAGCTATTAGAACAAAGCTATTAGAACAAAGCTATTAGAACAAAGCTATTAGAACAAAGCTATTAGAACAAAGCTATTAGAACAAAGAATTGAGGCCTTTGAGATGTGGATATATAGAAGAATGGGACACGTCCCAAGGAAAGAGAAGAAAGCAACTAAAGAGGCCCTAGGAAACCTAGAAATGAAAAGGAAATTAATGAAAGAGATGGAAATTAGACAGCTAAAATATTTTGGCCATATGAAAGGACATAATGCCTTACTGAAGACCATAATAGAAGGGAGAGTTGAAAGCAAACGTCTAAGAGGGACACAGCGCTATAAGTGGGAATATAACATCAAGAGATGGACAGGAAAGAGTCTATCAGAGTGCACCATCAAGACATGAGATAGAAGACGTTGGAGATCCATTTCAGCCGACCTTCGATGTGAAGATGGCACCTGATGATTGTAGCGGGAGGTTATTTAAATTTATTTATTATGTAAGAGTATGCCAGTAAAGAGTTCTGACCTTACAAGTAATACCACAGTCTTAGAAATAAGCACTGGTGTATTGTTATCATAACAATAGTCAGACTGTGAAAACCCTGGCCCAGTTGGTAAGAAGTAGTACCAGGATTTAAGGTGTCTCCTCCCTGTGACTATCTTATGATTACTTATATGCTAGGGGATAAGTAAAATGTACATTCACTGAACCCACAAAATGGAAGAAGTGAATAAATCCTCAGGTACAGTTAAAATAGTTTAATAATTGCACTATTATTCTATTTCTACTAGTTGGAAAAAAGAGTATACACATATATATAAAAATATTCACACAATTACTATTATTGTCTGTTTAGACTTCAAGATCTTAAATAATAAAGTTACTGAAATCACTGTTATTAGTCCTTTGAATTTAAGGATAACTGTCATCAGTTGACTGAGTTTATGTATGGTTACTTATTGTTTTCAACTATTGGCTGTTTCACATGTATAGGTGGTCAGTGTCAAACAGGACACTTATCTTTCCAACTTGATACTGCTGAAAACTGTCCTTTGCTGATATCAGACTTGGTAGGCCCAACAGTAGGGATGCCAATGACCAGTTGAAGTTCACTCTTTGGGGTCCTGCACTTTTGTGGGATTGCCTCGGATGAACTACACCGGCTTCTGATACTGGACAGTCTGGTTTGAGTTATTTCATGGAACCTGCAACATATCAGCCTTGGCTAGTATCTGGCTAGACTTGTAGCTGACTAGCACAGATGTCAGACCAGTCAGTCATCAGATGTCACCGTTATACAATCATAGTAAGTAAGGACATCATTTCAGTGATATAGCATTAATATTAACATTTCAATTAAGTGTAACTGACTAGCACATAAGTCAGACAAGTCAGTCATCAGGTGTCAAAGTTATACAGTCATAGCAAGTAACATCAATTCAATGATATAGAATTAATATTAACATATCAGTAATAAACATCATCTGGTTTATTCCGCTCCTATACATCCCTTTCTATAACTTGATCCTTCCAAATCATATCAAGTACAAATACAAATCTGATGCTATCTTAGCAACTACCCAAAATTAATACATAAAATAAATAGAGTGAGTGACCACGTGATCAGGTTGCTTTCTACTGAAACTGGCTGTAGAACACTCCAGTTTACCAGCTGTAAATGGGTACGAAGTTGTGCGCTCGAACTAGGGAAGGCAAAGGCAGCGAGGAAGGGGACTAGTCACCTAACCTCGTAAAAGCGGTATCTTCCATGCTGAAGCTTCTAACAATTTATTTCCCTAAGACAATCTCTGGTCATGGGACTGCCTTTATCTTCGTAAGCGATAATGCATTTAATATCGACGAGATACAGCATTAAATATAATAAATATTTTCTATTTGGCTGTGGGGCTAGTTTTGATACGTTTTTGTACAAGCAACCATCTTCCACTAAGCACATGAATAAATCATATTAAAATAATAATACGTTATATCAATGAATATTATACAGGCATATTTTGTGAATTCTAAATGAACCTGTAATACAAAATAAAAGAAATTATTATACAGGATAGCTATCGTAAATTCGCTTACCCTCAGACTCCAGACACTTAGACTGAAATTTCTGGCGATCCGCTCACACTTCAGATGGATTTAGAGTCGTGGCGTTATCTGCCCTCAGTCTTGTCTCAACCTCTTGCGTTGGGTCTTCTCAGAGTTTTACCGAAACGCTTTATATACGATAGCGCGAACGTATCGGAGAGCAGATACGTCACAGCCTAAGACTAGACCTGAAAAAATCCTTCCCGAACCGTGATTTCAGCCGATCTGTGCGTCGACTGAAATTTTGCCTTTCTCATTCTCAGCATATATAATATCCATATTGTTCCATCTTATCTAGTTTTATACAGCTGATAAAACTCTATCTTCCTATCCATGTAAATTCCCAAACTGTTATTTGTTGATTTTAATATTTAGAACAGAAGTGGGTTTACATGCTTTTAGCGTAACTGTGGGCAGCCGAAATACGCATATATCTCCGTAAATGAGAACTTCCTACCGTTCCATCTTATATGCAGTTATACACCATCCTTCCCTGTACTGAAATGTAAAATCCTTTTCATACGGATTCCCTTCTGTTTTTATTATCGTTGGCGATTTCCTCTGTCCGATACACATTTCGCTGATACGCCGCCATTTTGAAAGCGGTCGTTCGATCGTAGACGGGTTTATAAATCTAACTGATCCCGTTTGCAATGACTTGAAACCAATTTTGCGACATAGCTCCCCCATATTTTAAGCTGGATGATATCTAGCTTAACTATTGGGTACAAGACAATTGCAAATCGACCATTCCGAGGTTAGTTTTCCTTCCTTCTATCCTCCTCAAGCTCTGTGGGATGACGACTAAGAAAATCTGCGCCCACATTCTGTTTTCCCGGAATATATTCAATAGTGAAGGAATATGGCTGAATCAATAATGACCATCTTAGTAAGCGAGTATTTGCATGACGTGATGAGGCCAAAAATGACAGGGGTTGATGATCGCACTGGACCACAAATGGCTTGCCATACAAATAGGGTTGAAACTTATTGATGGCCCACACCAATGCTAAACATTCCCTCTCTATAGTAGAGTAATTCTTTTCTGCCGCGTTCAACTTGCGGCTGGCATAAGCAACAGGAAACAGTTCCTCATCCTGGGTCTGAGATTTTTGCAAAAGCGCGGCCCCAATTCCTACATTGCTTGCATCAGTCCGTACTATAAACTCTTGCGTCAGATCTGGTAACTTCAGAATAGGCCTACTAGTGAGTTTATGTTTCAATTCTGAATATGCATGCTCACACTCTGCAGTCCACTTTATTGTGTCCGGCTTCCCTTTCTTTGTCAGATCCGTCAAAGGTGCACATAAGGTATTGAAGTCTTTGATGTACTTTTGATAGAATCCTCCTAAGGATACGAACGACCTCACATCCTTTTTTGTCTGTGGTCTAGGTGCATTCCTTAACTTTTCTATATTTTTGGGATCAGGAGACATGTTTCCATGACAAATTGTATGTCCCAAAAATTCTAATTCCTGACATCCGATTACACACTTTGTTGGACGAGCAGTCAAACCTGCCTCTCTGAGTCTACCCAGTAACATTGATAGAGAATGTAGATGATCCTCAAATGTTTCCGTGGCTATGAGAATGTCATCCATAAAGTTGGTGATGTTAGAGTTGTTCAAGGGTTCCAGCAATTTCCTCATCATCCTTGAAAATACGCTTGGTGCGTTTTTCAACCCGAATGGTAGTACATTAAATTCGTAGTGACCATCCGAAGTGCTAAACGCCAGCATGTGTCGGATCTCGGGTTTGACAGGAATCTGGTAATATCCCTTACTTAAATCGACCTTAGAGATATTTCGCAGTACTTAGCGTCGAGAACAGCTGATTGGTATCCGGTAATGGATCAGCTTGGGTTTCTGTGATCGCATTTAATTTCCGGTAATCGATACAGAGTCGGTGTTCTCCACTTGGTTTTCTCAACAGTACAACACTTGAACTGTAAGGTGATTCTGACTTGGAAATGATTTGTTCTTGCAACAGATAATCAATTTCCTCCTTCAATGCCTGTGCCTTGGCATATGGTATAGGGTAGGTCTTCATGCAGATAGGTGTTGGATCGATGACCTTCATATCATATGTCAATAAATTGGTGCATCCTGGTTTATCAGTTAACACATCTGCATGTGTTTTTAAAACTTCTTTAACTTGCTCCCTCTGTTCCTGAGTTAACTGAGTACTAATTTTGACTTGTTCATATGTCTCAGTCGGTCTTAAGGGATACTCTATTGAGGTAAGTGGTTCATGCTTCATTTCGGTTGCGATGGCCAGAGTCATCATATGAGCTACCTCCGTTGATGTCCTGTCATAATATTTCTTTAACAGATTAACATGGTACACCCTTTCTTTGCCCTTCTTGTCAATTTTGTAATTAGTCCTCGATATTTTCTCTAGCACGTTATATGGACCCTGCCAACCAATCTGCAGTTTGTTGTTACTGCTGGGCAATAGAAGAAGCACTTTTTCTCCAACAGCAAGTTCCCTATCCTTTGCTTTCTTGTTATAGTATTCAGTATGTTTCTTTCTGGCTCTGCGAAGATTGTCATTAGCCAATTTCCAGCCCATTTTCAGTCGAGTGGTCAACTCATTTACATACTGAATTGATGAGGTGACACTTTCCTCTGCCTTCTCATCTGTCCAAGTCCGCAGCAATGCTTCCAGTGGACCTTTTATAGGCCGACCAAACAACAATGTGGCCGGTGCCATTCCTGTGGAATTGTGTGGGACTTCCCGGTATGCGAATAATGCAGCGGGTAAGTATACATCCCATGTTTCAGGTTTTTCACTTGCCAGCTTCCTGAGAATAGAAATGAGCGTACCGTTGAACCGCTCGACTTGACCATTTCCTTGTGGGTGATAAGGAGAGCAATGATAATGTCTGGCTTGAAAAATCCTGAACACTTCTTGGGTTAGCTTTCCCTTGAACTGGGAACCATTGTCCGTCAATATTTGATGTGGAAAGCCTAACCGGGTGAATATTGTCAACAATGCCTCTGCCACATGCTTAGAATCTATAGATGCCATGGCTACGGCCTCTCCCCACATAGAGCATGTATCAACTAGAGTTAAGATATAACTATTCCTTCTCTTAGTCCTAGTGAGGGGTCCAACAATATCCACTGCAACTCTCTCGAATGGAGTACCCATGATTGGCATTTCTCCTAGAGTTGCTGGTGCAGTCCCATGCTTGGGGGCTACACGTTGACACTCTGGACAAGATTTCACATATCGTTTGATATCTTCCGTGATCCCTGGCCAGTAATAGTGACAAGCTATCCGTTGACTGGTGGCACCAATTCCCATGTGTCCACTAAATGGAATAGCATGTGCGAGCTCCATAACTTTCTCCCTGTATGACTTTGGTACTACCAGCTGTCCATGTCCTTGAGGTCCTGTACCAGCTTTTCTATACAGTAGTCCATTTTTCATATACAAGTCTCCTTTTTCTGGAGGGTTATGGGCCTTTGGCAATTTGCCAAAACAAGGCTTCAATGTGTCATCTTCTGATTGAGCCTGTTTCATCTGCTCTGGCTGAGTATTGTTAGGATTTTCCTCCTCGTTTTTGGTGCTCGACCTGGTCTGGACTGCTGCCAGGACAACAGGTTTTATCGGGTCACCCAAAAATACATACCTACACCCCAATATCAGCGGGTATATAGGGTCATCTATCACTGCGGCTGTTATCACTCCTTCCACGTAGCGAGATTTCACATTGATCCTAGCTATAGGAAGTGTCATGGTTGCTGTTCCCTTAGTTGCCCCTTGTATTTCCACGGTTTCTGTGGTAATTTGATCAGAGTGCACTAGGGTTGAACTCACAACTGAGTCGAAATCCAGGCCGGTATCATATAAGCACATGACTCGATTTCCGTTCACGGTTACGAGCTCACTCACACAAGGGGATGACGGAGGCTATTCTGACTCCCTGTCAGTTCCATCATATCTGTCCTATTCCCTGTTGCTAAACATGCAGCGTGATGAGGGGTTTTCCTTCTACAATCTACAGTGTTGTGGTTGCTCATCTTACAAATTTTGCACCACTTATCTCCCTGTTTGTAGGGTTTCTTTTCCTGAGTCTGAGGGTTCTTGTCCTTATTATCAAATCTTGGTTTATTTCTGTATGGATGATCCTTCTGGTCAAACTGGGTATTCTGCGGTGGTGGCTTATATCCTTCTACCTGCTTCCTTTTTGTTCCTACCAATTCAGCTTGAGCTGCTTGGTATCTCTCTGCACATTTCAAAATGTCTTCCAGCCTCTCTGCTCCTTGTTCCATAAGGAATTTCCTCATTTCTTGAGACATGGAATCTTTCACTTGCTCTAACATAACCATTTCTTTCAGATCCTCGTAGGTTTTCTGATACTTACCTAAACTACTCCATTTCAACAAATACGTTTCTAGCCTAGCTGAGAACTGGTTATATGTTTCTCCAGGTAGAAGTTTAGAAGTTCTAAATTTCTTCCTATATGCCTCAGAGTTCTTTTCATACCGGATCAGTAAGGCTTGCTTTAGTATTTCATAATTTTCCTGATCTTCTTTGGGGAGTTTCAGAAACACATCATATGCAATACCTCTCAATCCCTGGGATAACTTTAGACTCCATTTTTCCTTTTCCAGTCCATATGTAGAGGCTAGCCTTTCATACCTATCCAGGTACGACTCAATTGCGTCCTCCTTTTCAACAAATGGATCTAGGTGGAAGTTCATGGCCCCATTTGCTGTGTTCTGAAAAGAGCTATTCGCAGAATGAGGTGAGCTATTACCATGGGTGATAGTCCCAGCCTGAAGTTCAAGATCAAGCTGTCTCATTTTCAGCTCATGGTCTCTCTCTGCTTGTAACCTCCTTTCTTCTCTCTCAGCTTCTAATTTCTTGGCTTCTCTCTCCGCTTCTAATTTCTTGGCTTCTCTCTCTGCTTCTAATTTCTTGGCTTCTCTCTCTGCTTCTAATTGCTTTGCTTCTCTCTCAGTGTACTTTTCACATTCCGTCGTGACATACCGGATCAGAGCGTCACCATCCATGCCAAGCTCTTTTCCCACCTGCAGTGTAGCAGACCTAAATTTGACCAAGTCAGCCATGATGTATCTGTAGTCTAGTAGGGCAAGTGATCTTACTCAAACTAATTTACTACAATATAATTAACTTAGTTAAAATTAAAGTTAATTAAACTGACTTCACCATATATGAAACAGCTTTCTTTATCTGTACTCAATGGTACTCCTAAAAATATAATTATTTCCTACTATGTTACTCTTTCCAAAAAATTTACAAAACAAAATTTCTACACAGCAGAAATAGAAAGTTGGCTCAGGAATATCAAAGATAGATCCCGGACGAGCCCCCACTGTAGCGGGAGGTTATTTAAATTTATTTATTATGTAAGAGTATGCCAGTAAAGAGTTCTGACCTTACAAGTAATACCACAGTCTTAGAAATAAGCACTGGTATATTGTTATCATAACAATAGTCAGACTGTGAAAACCCTGGCCCAGTTGGTAAGAATTAGTACCAGGATTTAAGGTGTCTCCTCCCTGTGACTATCTTATGATTACTTATATGCTAGGGGATAAGTAAAATGTACATTCACTGAACCCACAAAATGGAAGAAGTGAATAAATCCTCAGGTACAGAAAATAGTTTAATAATTGCACTATTATTCTATTTCTACTAGTTGGAAAAAAGAGTATACACATATATATAAAAATATTCACACAATTACTATTATTGTCTGTTTAGACTTCAAGATCTTAAATAATAAAGTTACTGAAATCACTGTTATTATTAGTCCTTTGAATTTAAGGATAACTGTCATCAGTTGACTGAGTTTCTGTATGGTTACTTATTGTTTTCAACTATTGGCTGTTTCACATGTATAGGTGGTCAGTGTCAAACAGGACACTTATCTTTCCAACTTGATACTGCTGAAAACTGTCCTTTGCTGATATCAGACTTGGTAGGCCCAACAGTAGGGATGCCAATGACCAGTTGAAGTTCACTCTTTGGGGTCCTGCACTTTTGTGGGATTGCCTCGGATGAACTACACCGGCTTCTGATACTGGACAGTCTGGTTTGAGTTATTTCATGGAACCTGCAACATATCAGCCTTGGCTAGTATCTGGCTAGACTTGTAGCTGACTAGCACAGATGTCAGACCAGTCAGTCATCAGATGTCACCGTTATACAATCATAGTAAGTAAGGACATCATTTCAGTGATATAGCATTAATATTAACATTTCAATTAAGTGTAACTGACTAGCACATAAGTCAGACAAGTCAGTCTTCAGGTGTCAAAGTTATGCAGTCATAGCAAGTAACATCAATTCAATGATATAGAATTAATATTAACATATCAGTAATAAACATCATCTGGTTTATTCCGCTCCTATACATCCCTTTCTATAACTTGATCCTTCCAAATCATATCAAATACAAATTCAAATACTGATGCTATTCTTAGCATCTACACAAAAGTAATACATAAAATAAATAGAGTGAGTGACCACGTGATCAGGTTGCTTTCTACTGAAACTGGCTGTAGAACACTCCAGTTTACCAGCTGTAAATGGGTACGAAGTTGTGCGCTCGAACTAGGGAAGGCAAAGGCAGCGAGGAAGGGGACTAGTCACCTAACCTCGTAAAAGCGGTATCTTCCATGTTGAAGCTTCTAACAATTTATTTCCCTAAGACAATCTCTGGTCATGGGACTGCCTTTATCTTCGTAAGCGATAATGCATTTAATATCGACGAGATACAGCATTAAATATAATAAATATTTTCTATTTGGCTGTGGGGCTAGTTTTGATACGTTTTTGTACAAGCAACCATCTTCCACTAAGCACATGAATAAATCATATTAAAATAATAATACGTTATATCAATGAATATTATACAGGCATATTTTGTGAATTCTAAATGAACCTGTAATACAAAATAAAAGAGATTATTATACAGGATAGCTATCGTAAATTCGCTTACCCTCAGACTCCAGACACTTAGACTGAAATTTTCTGGCGATCCGCTCACACTTCAGATGGATTTAGAGTCGTGGCGTTATCTGCCCTCAGTCTTGTCTCAACCTCTTGCGTTGGGTCTTCTCAGAGTTTTACCGAAACGCTTTATATACGATAGCGCGAACGTATCGGAGAGCAGATACGTCACAGCCTAAGACTAGACCTGAAAAAATCCTTCCCGAACCGTGATTTCAGCCGATCTGTGCGTCGACTGAAATTTTGCCTTTCTCATTCTCAGCATATATAATATCCATATTGTTCCATCTTATCTAGTTTTATACAGCTGATAAAACTCTATCTTCCTATCCATGTAAATTCCCAAACTGTTATTTGTTGATTTTAATATTTAGAACAGAAGTGGGTTTACATGCTTTTAGCGTAACTGTGGGCAGCCGAAATACGCATATATCTCCGTAAATGAGAACTTCCTACCGTTCCATCTTATATGCAGTTATACACCATCCTTCCCTGTTTTGAAATGTAAAATCCTTTTCATACGGATTCCCTTCTGTTTTTATTATCGTTGGCGATTTCCTCTGTCCGATACACATTTCGCTGATACGCCGCCATTTTGAAAGCGGTCGTTCGATCGTAGACGGGTTTATAAATCTAACTGATCCCGTTTGCAATGACTTGAAACCAATTTTGCGACAATGATGATGAGGCTGGCCACCTGGTTATGTAAAACAAATTGTTACAGAAAATATCACTGCAAGAGCACATGAAGGCTTTACTGCAGGATTCCTGCAAGGTCAACCTGTGGCCTCTGTTCTCCATAACAGGCAAAAGATGATGATAATGATGATGATCGCTGAATGTAGTTCAGGATGAGGGCGAGAAAATCAGAGGGTGTATTAGTGGTTGAGCGAAAACTAGACGGATGACATTAATGACTGAGCGGAAGATGAGAGTAAAGATAATAATGTGTGGCAGGCGTGTGTTTGACGACATATTTTTAATGGTGTTTAAATTGGGGAAATGAGATGGTTATGGGATGGGGATGGAATTATATGCTGGGCCATAATAATAATAATAGCCCCTTCCGTCATAGCTGACTATGGGAATGAGCCCCTGGTGTGACAGCCCTCAGCTGCTTATTTTCCTAGTGTTCCTCTCGACGTTTTCTCCTCTCTTCTGCTTGCCTTAAGAGCTTCTTTTCGGCCAGTCTGAGGTGCCGCCGTAGAGAGAATCGCCACTTGATGCGATCGGCAGCTTTATCCTCCCAGGTCGCTGGATTTATCTCCAGTGCGCTCATGTCTCTCTTGCACACATCTTTGACCCTCAGCTGCGGTCGCCCAACTGTTCTTTTGCCACCTGCCAGTTGTCCGTAGAAGATATCTTTCGGGTTGCGACCATCTTTCATGCGGCGGACATGGCCAAGCCAGCGTAGTCTTCGCTGTCTAAGCTGGGCCATATACACTCCAAAATTCTAGGGGTCTCACTTGCAATAATTTGTCAGCAGGAGTGCTGTACTATATCAGGGGGTGTTCCATAATTTCTCAGTGTTTTTTATCTTCATGATTATGAAAGTTGGACAAATATAGAACTAGAGTTAGAAAGTTGTTGAGACAATAACAGTGCTTTTTGGGGAGTTCGAAATTGGGTCTAAATGTCGGGGAATACAAAACTGTTTGGGGAATACGAAACAGGTTTCTTAACCTGTGACTAGGGGTCCACATAACCTAACATTTAAAATGTAAATTTTAAATTATGGATTTATGTAAACTTTTTTCTCTGGGAAACCCCAAACTCACAGTGAAGATCAAAGCTGTGGTAAATGATGCCTGTGTCACCAGCACGGTTCTATATGGCAGCGAGAAATGGGGAGCCTATGCTTAGCAAGAAAAAAGGCTCAATACCGTTCATCTACTGTGTCTACGTCACATTCTGGGTATTTCTTGGAAGGTCAATATGACACATATCGAGGTGCAGCCATGCGCTGGTTTTCAAAGCATGTATACACTGTTTAGACAGCGCAGACTACGCTGTCTTGGACAAGTCCGCAGCATGGAAGTTGGTCGCATATCTCCAAGGATATTTTCTATTATCAACTGGCAGATGGCAAAAGAACAGGCGGGTGACCGCAGCTGAGGTTTAGAGGTATGTGCAAGAGCGACAGGAAGACACTGGACATAAATCCAGCTACCTGGAAGGACGAAAACGCTGATCCCACCAAGTGACTTTGCTCCCTACGGCGCCAGCATAGATTTGTCGAAGAAAAGTTCCTACAACAAGCAGAAGAGAAAAGAGCACGCCGAAAAGAACACCTGGCATAAAAAGTAGCTGAGGGCTAACACCTCGAGGGCGCATCATCTCCATAGTGGGTTATGGCTAGAGGAGGCTACTTGCTTTCTGAGAAGCAATTCGTAGCCTTCACCGGACAATCAAAGTAGTCCATGGCACAAAGAAAAGGTTAAGAAACTCTGTGTTAGAGAAATCTTGAGATCTTAAGCTGTGAAGGAATGTAAGAAGGATTGATGATAGGAAACTGTATACAGAGCGATACAACAGGAGGCAATCTGATCATCAGTAGAGGTCCCCCCGTCGAACAAGTGTTTCGGCCCTGTATACTCCTTTACACTCTAAGGGGGGCGGGCCCACTTGGGTCATGACTCCCAAGTGTCTCAGCGAGTTTAGGAAAAGACGAATGCCTAACGTTTTAAAAGAGATATATCAAGGAAACATGGTTACTAAAAGAATATTTCCATCGACCTTAAATAAGTTGGAAGCTTGTAGATACTGGGTGAGAAGTTGGAAGATTTTAGATACTGTGTGAGAAGTTGGAAGATTGTAGATACTCGGTGAGAAGTTAGAAGATTGTAGATACTTGGTGAGAAGTTGGAAGATTGTAGATCCTCGGTATCCTCTTCCAACATCTCTAAGGTCTGTGGAAATATTCTGACGGTACCGGGCAGGAAGACTTGGCATAAGTTTGTTGAAGGCCCATGCTCCTTGGGGAGTTAAAAGATGTTGAATGAATGAATGAAAATGAGGTACCCGATAAGGTCAGAAAAGTCACAGGTAGAAGAAGCACGAGAGGGATAAAAATGAGTGATAACAATGAGGGGGTAGCAATGAATGATAAGAATGAGATATGACAATGAGGAATAATAATGAGTAATAACAATGAGAGATAATAATGGGGGATAGCATTGAGTGAGAACAATGAGGGATATGTATGAGTGATAGCAATGAGGGATGACAAGGAGGGATAATCATGATTGATAACAGTGAGAAATAACAATGAGGGAGAGCAAGGAGTTATAACAATGAAGGATACTACTGACTGAGAACAGTGAGAGTTAACAGTCGACGGATAGCAATGAGTGATAACAATTAAGGATAACAGTGAAGGATAACAATGAGTGATACCAACGGGAGATAACAGCGGGGGATAGCAATGAGTAATCATACTGAGGAATAACAGTGAGGGATAACAATAAGTGATATCAATGAGGGATAACGATGAGTGATAACAATGAAGGATAACAGGGAAGAGATAATTTTAACAAACACTTTTCAGTGTTAAATGTTTCAAAAGCTGCAGACAGAATATGTGAAATCTGAACACATCTTCGTGTTTTAAATATTTTGATTGACCCGAGTGTCTTAACTCTAGTTTTGTACTTTGTGTATCCGGGTCTGTTTGTGTGTGTATCTGCAAGCACGTGTGTGTGTGTGCGTGCGTGCGTGCGTGCGTGCGCGCGCGCGTGGGTACGCGCGCTTATTAAAACCAATCTAAAAGTAAATAACTTCATTATTAAAATACTGTAATGACCATATTAAAAAATTGCTACTAATAATTATTTTAGTGTTGTCTGGCTGTGTCACTGTTTTCTTTTTAAATATCTGCTTAGGTATTCTGGGTCACGTAGTTCCCGTGGGCGGAGGTGGGAGGGAGTCACAGAACGGAGACAAAGAAAGAAGAAAGCTACTGCTACCTAAAGTATTCCATAAGAGGCGACAAATATAAGATTGTGACAACCTCATTGTCTACAACAATGTTCTACAGAAATCACCGCTGCATTAGCGCGTGAAAGCTATGGTGCAGGTGTCCAGGAAGGTGGCCTGCTGCAGTGGTGGTTCGATGCTCCACAGGAGCAAACATGTAAATGAAAGAACGAAGTTGTTCTGAATTCCATTTGTTTACAATAAAACGTAATTGAAACTGTATGATTCAATTGTCTTTGTTTGAATAACTGTCTTGTTGTGTGTCTAACGCTTTGAGTTACTGTAAGTATGTATTTCTGCGTACATTTTGTGTGCTATAGGAAGTAAGGATTGGAAGGGGTCAAAACACGAGAACACAATCGTAATTGACAAATGTTTGTGTTTGACGCCTGAGAGTGCATAAGCCAGAACTGAATTAGAAGTAGTTAGGTAGGAAGGACGGGCAGGCAGGCAGGCAGACAGGCAGAAACTAACTTTATGACTCATTGACTGTTTGGCTAGCTGGCAGACAGACAGATAGTCAGACAGACAGACAGTCAGTAAGCCAGCCAGCCAGCCTGCCTGTCTGGACGGACAGACGGGCGGATAGTCAGACAGACAGACAGTCAGTAAGCCAGCCAGCCAGCCTGCCTGTCTGGACGGACAGACGGGCGGATAGTCAGACAGACAGGTCAAACAAAAGAATAAAAATGTATCAAGTACATTGAAGCGCCACGTGTATTACCATGGGGTCTGTGAAGAGATAAAGACAGACTAGAACTACCCTCATGCAATTCGCACAAGGTGACTAATATAAGGTTGTGCCTGGGACTGGACATTTCATCCGGTAAAACAGATTGTCACATACACCAGTACTGCAAGAGCATGTGACTACTTCGTGCAGGCTTCCTGCACATGGACTTGTTGCCATGGTGGCCCATGCTCTTGTAATGAAATTACTGGGAAGCGAAAGGCAGTTTTTCTCCTTCAAGCATGTCGTACAAAGCCACTAATATGAGATTGTGCATAGGGCTGACAATCTCATCATGTAAAGCAAATTGTTACAGATATAACCGCTGCAAGAGCACGTGACTACTACGTGCAGGCTTCCCGCAAGAGTGTCAGCTTCACTGGTGGGACCATGCTCCATAGGGTGCGAACAGGCAGATGCCGATGAAAAGTTAGTTTTCAAACGGAAACATGAGTGAAAGAAAAGTAAGGAAATTAAAAAAGTTACAACAAAAAGTAAAAGAGGCCACTTTCTGAAAAGAGTTCATCAAGCCAGCCATGGAGTGAGTCGAGGTCATGACAAGAGTGCGCCTATCTCGTGCTCTAAATTTAGAACTTGCGCGAGCCAAATAGATCTCTGTTCTCGCTCCTCGCATGCGATATCGGCCGCGAAGAATACATTCTACTGTTTTTTTGGCTGTTGGGAATATCGGTTGTGGAAGAGAAGGATGTTGTTACTGGTGGTGGTGGTGGTGGTGGTGGTCCTCGGGGTGCTGCTGTAGCTGAAGATGTTTTCTGAAGTATTTAAAGTGGTTGAGAAATGTACGAACGGGGGACTATAAGTATCTTTTATACGTTGCGGAATTTGGGCGTTTGAGTGACTTTGTTAATACAGAGAAGGCGAGTTGATGCATACATTAGGGGGCTGATGTTTTTGTAGTTGACGCGGTGGCAGTTTTGAGGAGTAAATATGATGGGCAGAAATTGTAGTTATATGTATGTGTGTGTAACATATTTAAAGGGGTACTAAAGGACAAAGGGGTGTTTGTATGGTTGTATGGAAAAGGAAGGAGAGAGAGAGAGAAAGTCTGCGTATGCGTTTTCTGTGTGACAAAGCGGGTTGGTGAAAGTGACAGAGGTTATGTGTGAGGATTGTATGACAGAGGGGAATGTGTGTGGGAGCATGTAAAAGAAGACTTGTTTAAAAAAGTAGTGACGGGTGTAGGAGAGTGTGTGTAAAAGAGGCTGTGTGTGTAAATGTGGTATGTGACATAGGGAATGGTGTGAAAAAGGGTACGATGTTAAATATGGCGTGGTATAAGAGTATGTGTTTGACAGGATGAAAGGGTACTTATGTAAGAGTGTATGGTAGAAGTGAGCACTATCTATCTATCTATCTATCTATCTATCTATCTATCTATCTATCTATCTATCTATCTATCTATCTGTCTGTCTGTCTGTCTGTCTGTCTGTCTGTCTGTCTGTCTGTCTGTCTGTCTGTCTGTCTGTCTGTCTGTCTGTCTGTCTGTCTGTCTGCCTGCCTGCCTGCCTGCCTGCCTGTCTGTCCGTCCGTCCGTCCGTCCGTCCGTCCGTCCGTCCGTCCGTCCGTCCGTCCGTCCGTCCGTCCGTCCGTCCGTCCGTCCGTCCGTCCGTATGCCCGCCCGCCTGTCCGCCTATCTATCTATCTGCCCGCCCGCACGCCTGTCTGCCTGCCTGCCTTTCTGCCTGCCTTTCTGCCTGCCTGCCTGCCTGTCTGCATTTCTGCCTGCCTGCCTTTCTGCCTGCCTTTCTGCCTGTCTGCCTTCCTGTCTGTCTGTCTGTCTGTCTGTCTGTCTGTCTGTGTCTACAAATATGTCCGCATATCTCTCGATACACCTATGTATCTGTCTACCTGCGTTCCTCCTATACTTTCCTAACAGAGTTGTATTTGAGAGAATATAGTTTGTAGCGTCCGCAAGTTGTTTTCGCTTAAACAGCATCATTTACTTGCAGTGTTCCTTTACTCTTGATTCTGTTTTATTGTCATCCATTATAAATTATGTTTATAAAGTGCTAAATTGAATTACTGCCAGGAATAAACTGATACAGTGCCTGTTTCATTATCTTAATAAAATAAAGGTTTCATTCGTGCGTTTGTTCGTTCGTTCGTTCGTTTATTCGATCTGCATAGTCACTTTCGTACCGGTCTGATTTTCTTTCTTTTGGTGTTTGCCCATCTGTTTACATATCTCAGTCTCTGTCTTTCCAAGTACATGTCTGCCTTTCCATCTTCACGGCCTGTCTAACCACCCACCTATACATCCATCAATATGTCCATCCGTCCATCCATCCAGTCAGCAAGCTAGCCAAACGTCCTCTCATCTATCCATTCATCAATCAATCTATCTAACTATCCATTCATTCATTCATCCATCTATCAACCTACCTATGTCCATCCATCATTCCATCCATCCATCCATCTAAAATATTATCTTCCATTAGTATGCAGTGTGTGATACATTTAACAGCTGCAAACAGACACCCCTCGTGTGATAATGTTAAAATGTACACTCTATATTGTTTAGTTTGTTTAAGAATTCTGTGTAGATGTTTTTGATTGACAATTACCGCAGTTTCGTACTGAGAAGATCGATGGAGGGATTCATTTTTAGCTGTGAAATAATTGGAAGTAACGGCTTTAATAAAGTAGTAGGTTTTTAGAGAGACTGAATTAGTAAATGTTGAGACTGAAGTGAATGTTGAGATTGACTCAAGTAATAACGGATAATAAAGATTGAAGTAGCGTTTGTAAAAGACCAAAGTAGTGGAATTGAAGAGAAAGTGAAATAGTAAATTTTGAGACTGACGTTGATTAAGAGATTTACTCAAGTAATAAAGGTTGGGAGAGCTTTCAAGAGACTGAAGTAGTAAATCTTGAGACTGAAGTGGATCTTGAGATTCACTCAATTAATAACGGATGAAAGAGACTGAAGTAGCATTTGTTAAAGACCGAAGTAGTGGAATTCAAGATGAAGGTGAAGTAGTAAATTTTGAGACTGAAGTTGATCATGAGATTGACTCAAGTAATAAAGGTTGGGAGAGCTTTCAAGAGACTGAAGTAGTATATTTTGAGAGGCTGGAGATTTGAAGTAATAGATGTTGAGAGAACTTGAATATAGCACAGGTTGAAAGGTTAAATTTATTAGAGACTGAGAGACACTGAAGTAGAATTAGGGAGAAATTGAAATACGTGAGAGGGACTGCAAACATTACAGGTTGAGACTAACTGAATTAGTGGAAATTGGGAGGGATTTGGGGCAAAGTCTTTTACAGACAGGGGGTATGATGTGCTGGTGTTGTGGGTAGTGGGTTTCTCCCCTTGCTTCACCCTAGGCCTAGTGAATTCTTGTTCATGAAAGGAGCGACCATTGCGGTGTTAGTCTCTTGTCCTAGCAAAACCTCTCATACCCCAAGATCGTTGTGCGTGGTGAAGAGCCACACCCTCCTCGAGGTAGTCCTGGTAACTGAGGATGCGAATCCTCAGGCTAAACACAACGGATCTAGAGGAGCAAACCTCGATAATAAAACCGGTGCACTACACCGTACACGCCCTCTGTGGGTGGGAAGGAGCCAGATGGATACTGAACAAGTCTTGGGAGTGGGAACGAGTGTGGACTGCTCCCTGAAGATCGGAACCCATTGTACAGGCACAGAGACTCAGGACTTGACGATCCTATTGCCTTCAACTCTTGGTCACATGACTAGAGCCTCGGAGAACTCGGCGTAACCAGCAGGCAATTTGGTGGCGGGGAAAGAGCACTGTGAGCCCTACCTTGGCTACGTATCACAAGCAGACGCAGAAACACCCCCTGTATCTCCCCCAGAGCTGGCACAGTACACTTCTGGCTTCTACCCGGGGCGGTCGGAAATCCACATCAAACCTGGCAGAGCAAGTCCTCCATCAGATGTGGCCGATGCTGGGCCCACTGGCGCGTGGACACGTCCCGATCCCCATCGAGACTTGCCCGGGGAGCCCACCCCGGCTCAAAAAAGCAGAGAAGGCCACTCTCCAAACCTCCGATGTCTTGCGGGCAGTGTTAGGATGTGCAAGAACATGGACAGGAAGACTCCACAACTTCCCCACTGAAGACACGCCCACGGCGACCGTTGCCTCAATTGGCTATGTGTGGTGTACCCGGAAACGGGGCCTCCCAGTACTGAGGCACAGTTAAGTCCCCGATGTCACTTATCGGTGTAGAGTTGAGAGAGATGGCTGAGCATCACAATCCCCCCTCTGTTGCAGCATGATGAGAACCCAGCATTGCACACTGAGCTTGGGGGGATCACTTGGGCACCAGACTTAATACTGGCTCTTGACTGGATGGCCGCATGCAGGAGATTTCTACAATGGAGGGTTGGCAGGTGGTGGGTATCTGGAAGTGGCTCTGTGCAGGACGTGAGGATTCCTTGGGAGAGCCCAGAACCAGAGCACAGCATTGTGCAAGCTCTGCATAGTTGGAGAGTCCCCTGGATGACGGGGAATGCACAGTGTGCTACCCCACCTATCCCCAACTGCTAACTTAGAACCAGAAGTGGGGTCCTCTGTATGCGTGCCAGGCCAGGATAAAATGCCTGGGAAAGAGACTGGAGCTCAGAACTCCCTAACTCAAAGTTGCAGGATGGCAGAAAAGCCATGGGAAAGACAGGGCTATTTTGAAGATAACGCAACCATATTTTCACCTACGAGCTCGGACGCCGCCTCGGTAAACAAGGTCCGCGCAGAGCAGTGACACCCCCAGGCTGCTTGCGAATAGTCTACTACTGGGAACATAAACAGATTAGGGATGAGCCCACTCTTCCGTTGAACAGGTGCTAAAGTCGTAGATACTGGGCCAGAAGGCGCACCGGAAACCACAGTATCACGCAACTCGCTTTTTTTTTTCTATGGAGAGTACACCGTCAAATAAATCTCGTACTGGTGTTCGCCCTGTGGAGCTCCACCAGGCAGGTGCAGTGCCGGGCTCTGAGCCTCGACAGAGCCCACCCTCAGATACTGGAGGACCCTCTAGACCGTCTTGTGGAGTCAGCAGACGGCGGAGGAGAACTACTGACCAAAACAAAACAGAAAAAGAGAAACCCAGAGTGCCACTTGTCATGATGCACTGGAATGCAGAGGTAGTGAACAGCAAGCAGGCTGGATACAGCAAAAAGACAGAGCTGGAAAACATCTTGTATGAGAAGCAAGTCAGTGTTTGCTGTATCCAAGAGACTCACTTGAAAGCAGATCAAACCTTTAAAATAAGGGGATATCAATGCTTCAGATCCGACAGAAAAGATAGACGAAAAGGAGGAGTACTTACTCTTGTAAGGAATAACATTCCTGCACACGAAAGGAAAACCTTCATGGATGGAGCAGAATATCAGCTGTTGCAGATAAAGGTAGACAAGATGGAAATAGAACTCCTGAACTATTACTGTCCGAACAACAAACCCCTGAGTCTCAGCTCTATACAGGTACCAGCCACCAACTTATAGCAGTTGGAGACTTTAATAGCCACTCCCAGAGCTGGGGCTATAACCATCTGGATCACAGAGGTGAAGAGGTTGAAACTTGGCAAGATGATCACTCCCTAATCCTAGTCAATAATGCCACAGATACTCCTACCTTCTACTCCAGAGGATGGCACACAACTTCAACACCATATCTTGCCTTCTCCACACCAGATATAGCTGGATCTATTAGTAGAGAAGTAGGAGACCAACTAGGGGGAAGCGACCATCGCCCAATCTTTCTTACTGTCCAGAGTGCAACTGTCAGTACAGGCCCAGCCATTACAAGATGGAACTACAAAAAAGCCAACTGGGGTTTATTCAGGCATCAGGTGAACACGCTGCTGTCTACCCTCAAGGTACAGAACAGAGACATTAATGAAGTGGTAAAAGACTTCAACAGATGCATACTACAAGCTGCAAAAGAAACCATTCCCAAAGGATGCCGGCGTAACTACATACCATACTGGTCCAGCACACTCCAAGAACGTCAGGAAGCTATGGACAGGGCTAGAAAGGACGCAGAGTCTCAGCCTTCACTTGAAACTCACAACAAATGGAAAAAGGCTGTAGCAGAGTTTCAGAGAACAAAGCTAGAAGAAAAACGGAAAAGCCGGAGAACTAAAACGGCATCGCTGAACCCTGAGAAAGACGGCAGGAAACTTTGGAGATTAGTCAAGTCTCTAAATGAAGAGCGTTCCTCACCTAGGCAGACTAAAACATTGGATGAAGGTGGCAAACTTTTCAGAGGAAAACAAGCTGCAGACTTGTTTGCTAGAAGATACAGTTCAGAAAGCAACTTACCCATTAACATAGATCATCAGAGAGAGATAAGAAAAGAAATACTGGCAACCATGGGACAGACAGATACTCCTGCCCCAATGAGGGAACCCATCACACTAGGAGAACTACAGAAGGCTATTTCCAAGCTTAAGTTTTAAAAGTCACCCGGCCCAGACAAAATCAGCAACGAAATGCTAGTAAATCTGAGCTCAGCAGCAAAGACAAAACTGCTTGAGATATTCAACCACAGCTGGTTGAAAGGAACGGTACCCCAAGTATGGAGAGAAGCCATCAAAATACCCATACTAAAGAAAGGGAAATGTAAGACTGAGGCTGCAAGTTACCGGCCAATCAGTCTCACAAGCTGTGTTGGGAAGACTATGGAGCGAATAGTCAACCACAGATTGAAATGGTATTTAGAGTCTGAGCAGATCCTGGTGCCGGAACAAGCTGGATTTAGAGAATGCTACAATATAGAAGACCAAGTTACTTACTTGTCTCAAGCAATAGAAGATGCCTTCCAGGAGAAGAAAAAGGTCCTAACGATCTGGGTCGACTTCAAGCAGGCCTTTGACAAGGTGTGGAAAGATGGCCTCATTGCAAAACTTAGGAGAAGTGGAATCCAAGGCAACATGATGAAATGGATCCAGTCATACTTGCATAACAGGAGAACTAGAGTCACTCTTGACGGTCTGCAGAGCAGAAAAGTGTTGCTCCATCAGGGGGTACCTCAAGGAGGAGTAATTTCCCCAACACTCTTCCTTGTTTACATCAGTGACCTGGTGAAAGATCTCCCTGCAGGAGTTATAGCTGCCTTATATGCAGATGACCTAGTACTCTGGTGCGCTGATGAAAATGTCACCACAGCAAATTATAGAATGCAGCGGGCAGCAGACATGCTAGTGTCATGGGCAGAGAAATGGCTTATCACAATAAACACAGACTAAACCTCCACAACACTGTTCTCCCTCGCCCCCAAGGACAAATCAGCTAACATACACCTAGGGACAACCGTGATCAAGGAAGAAAGCTACCCCACCTATCTTGGGGTGACATTTGACCAAAGGCTTACATGGAATAAGCATATTGAAAATGCAGAAGGAAAGGCCCGAAGACGACTAGGCATACTCAGAAAATTAGCAGGTACCAACTGGGGAGCAAATGAACGAAATCTAAAGAAGATTTATAATGGAGTAATAAGACCACACTTAGAGTTTAGCTCAGCAGCATGGTCATCAGCTGCTAACTCACATCTGCAGTCTTTAGACAAGGTGCAAAATCAAGCTCTCAGGTGTTACGTGCAGTCTTTGATATCTTACAATATTATACATTGGTATACTTGTTATGTTCGCAAATATTTTGTAAACAAAATAGTGCTTAAGGAAAAGTCATTATTGAGTTACTTCCCTTGAAAGTTGTGTCGGCTCTTTCGATCGAACTCCGCGGATGGATCCAGTTTTCTGCGATTTATTCTTTGTTTGGGTAGTAATAGATTGTTCTTGCTTCAGAATATCTATGGCCTGAATTTATGTGTATTGTTTGTCTGAGTAGGACGAGTCTGTCTTATATCTGTATATCTTTACATATCTAAGTCGAACTATATGTTCTGTTGTCTCTAGAGAGGTCAAAGGCTATTCGGCGGATGTGTCGCTAGAGTGTGGTGTGATTTGGCTTCGTCCTGATGGGGACTGTTTTTTCTATGTCGGCTTGTCGCCGGAAAAAAAGTGATCTCAGTATTTGTGGGGAAAGTGATAGTCGTCTAGACCTATCGTGTATGCTTTACCCCAGTGTTTATTCGTATTGCCAAGGAATGGCAGAATCATATTTCTGATACCAAGGTAATAATAGATACTCTTATGAACTCTCGTACGAAGCCACCATTTTCGATAGGTACGATTTGAATGTCTAAGAGAATATATTTGACTCGATGAAAACGACTTCGATTCCTAGCAGCACTATATCCTGTAGAATGCAGTCAATTGTTCATGATCAAATCTACAGAGCAATGAAATGTTTAATGAATGACTAACTTTAGGACAGATTCATTATCTGTATCCAAACGTGAGTGACAGCTCACGAGTGAAGCCATCTTGGAACCAAACAAGTAGTGACTTTCAAGAAGAGAAAAGGGATGCCCGTATTATCGCTTGATTAGTCCAGAGATCACTGCTACACATGAGAACCCTTTATTAGCGGTTCAATATTATTATATGGAAAAATATGTGCTGAACATTATGTTGGAGAATCGTCGCTAGACGAGATTAGGTCTAGAAGCCATCTGAAATATTATTTATAAGCTGACGTGCTCAGTCAGTGAAGTCAGTTGATATATATGTATGGGCGATACTGAGTGCTTGGCTACTGACAGTCCATTATACAATTATTCCACATGAGTGCCCATGTAACATTGCAAGACCATTTATCCACTGTACCATGATGTATTATGCCAACCTGTGATTTGTCACTATCTGTGCTGTCGAGTGTATACGTCCAATTAAACTGTAGAAAGGTACACAGTCGTTGGTGTCGATGACTTCCAGCCATACATGAGTGTGAGAAAAGAACATTTGTCAACACCACGAACCCTTATTATCATTCGCACATTATACACTCAATCCATGTCTACACACCACTGCGTAGGTCAAGTTGACATTCCATACACTACAGTGGAGCAAACAACACCATAGAGATCTTATCAACTGATGATGATGATGATGTCTGCTTCCATCCACTTATATTTATCTTTTGGTGGATATCACTAACTGGGATAAATAGAGGACTTTATCAACTGGTGGACCAGCTTTCTGGGTTTGACCTCGCAGAAGTTCAGAAGTCAACAGATTACCGATACCAGACCGTTTCCTGTGGCTGATACGACACACTTGCAGTATTGGTTTGCTCTTTGTCAACACTTCGTCACGTGACCTGTCAAGTGAATGCAGTATGTAGGTCAGCGTTGTTGACATTTTTACATTAGACATTACAGAGTTTCACAGAACAGTTGGATCAATTCTTGTCAATATTAACAGGAAGACAGTATTAGTGAACTAAGAAGTCCTATTTTCATCGATGGATCTTCTTGTTTTCTATATATGAACTTTAATATTTAAGGCCAGAATGTTTAATTGAATAAAGTGGCAGTTTGTTTATTTTCATAAAAATAACTTTGCCATTACTGTAAAACTGAGCCTATTTTGCAACACATACTATCATACACATAATTTATATATATTTATGTTTACATGTTATTTGTTTGTATAGTAGGTTAGTTTCTATGTCAGCGGGTTGTGTTTAAGGTTGGGCGGCGTCCTCACAACAGAATATCCCACGTCATAGAGGGTCCGTTGTGGGCGTTTTCTATAGGTGCAATTTTCTTGATTGAAAATTTGCTGCGACAACTGTTGCTTTTGTGTTAGCTGTGAAGTCTGTAATTATTGTTATTTTTGTAATATTTCTTTGTTCTTTAGTTTTGTTTTGATTTGTTTGTAATTTGTTGGTCTAACCTTTTCTATCTTTCAGTTCTATTCACAATTTATATTCATATATTGTGACGTCATTTGTGTTGTTATTCTTTGCAGATTCTGTGATTATTTTCATTGATTTCCCTATTTGATTTATTTTGATTTCTGCAAACGTTCTTGTATTGTCAGTCCTATTTGTACTTTATGTATTCTGTTGGTTGACATATGTTTTATATAGGTATATTTAATAATACACAATTGCCTGTGCATTGCACTTGGATTATGGTATAAACCAGTACCTGATTATTATTACTGTTATACAAGACCTTATTAAGGCTTGTGACCCACAGATATTGGGATAGTATACTGATTAATCAAGTCAGTAAGAACTTGTGGTATTATTATTGGTTCAGGTGATTAGTATTATTGTTAGACATCATGTCTACATTAGAATACTTCATTACACAAGGGAAATCCCTTGATAAGACTGGTCAACAATTAGAACAATGGGCTGTTGCTCAATATGACAAAGCATTAGCTGCAGAAGAGAAAAAAGCTGCTGCAGAAGAGAGAAAAGCCATGGCTGAAGAGAAAAGATTAGAAAGAGAAGCTGAGGCTGCTGCTGAACAAAAGAAATTACAGATGCAGGTGGAGGAAAGGAGATTTGAAGCTGAACAAAAAAAAAACTAGAAAGAGAAGCTGCTGCTGAACAAAAAAGATTAGACAGTGAAGCTGAACAAAAAAGATTAGACAGTGAAGCTGAACAAAAAAAGATTAGACAGGGAAGCTGAACAAAAAAGATTAGACAGGGAAGCTGAACAAAAAAGATTAGACAGGGAAGCTGAACAAAAAAGATTAGACAGGGATGCTGAACAAAAAAGATTAGATGCTGAAGAGAAAAAAAAGCAATAAGAGAACATGAATTTGAGTTAGAGAAATTGAGATTGACAAGTATGAGTAATGTTAATCAGGCATCTAGTGGTAATGGTAAACCTTCTACTTACAAGGTTAAGGTTCCACCGTTCAATCAGTCCAGTGACGATATTACATTCTGGCTGGATAGATTTGAACGTTCTTGTCGTACACATAATGTGGATAAATCACAATACGCTAATCAATTAGCAGAAAACTTGAAAGGTGAATCTTTGACTAGATTATGCCTTGTAGGAGAAGCAGATAAGGATAATTATGATGTCATTAGGGCGGCTTTGATAAAAAAAATACCAGCTAAGTGAAGAAGGCTATCGCCTTTTATTTAAGACGATGGTGCCTGAGACAGGTGTAGAATTCTCAGAATTCACTGCAAAGGCACGTCTCACAGTTGATCGTTGGATTGAGCTTTCCAAAACAGAAAAAAAACGTATGAAGGACTTATGGATTTGTTGCTCAGAGATAAGATTATGTCATGTGTTAACAAACCCTTCCTTGAATTTATACATGAGCGTAAACCCAAATCTCTAAAAGAAATGGAAGAATATTGTTCCCAATATGTCACTGCACACCCCGACGTGACTTTTGGCAATACTAAGATTAAGGAGAGTATGCCAGTTGCTTCAGCAACACCATACAATCCCAATTATTCACACAGATTTCAGGGACCTCAAAACAGATTTGATAAAAAAGGTAACCATAATAGTTATCAAAACCAAGGTAACCAATCATTTCAGGGTTCTTCTTCAAAGAACTGGAGACGAGCTGATAGCTCTCGACACAGGGGGGGTCATAATTATAGGAATTTCCGTAGAGGAAGTAATTATAGAAACTATCAGGGTTATCCGTCTTGGAGTCAACAAGATCATAATTACAGAGATACTCATTATAATGAATATGATAATGGTAACCAAGGGAACTATGACTCAAACCCAAATAGGGGTTACAATAGAGGTAACAATAACTACAGAGGTGATAATAACCGAGGTAGATCTCAAAACAAAAGACATAAACCACATTTTCAGGCAAACTCTGCACAACAAGAGTCCCATGAAGCCTATAAACAGAGTAAAGATAATAATGATGCTAGTAATATGGCATGTGCCGCTTTTGATTTTGGGAGAGCATCTCAGTGCCCCCAATGCAAAACGTTATTTGAGCCAACCACAGTGTCTACTTTAAGCTGTGGCCATCCTCTTCCTGCTCTTCCGGCATCAGTCGCGCATGATGGAAGAGGTTCTCTTGTCTTACATAAGGGTTTAGTGAATAACAATCCAGTCTCTGTGCTATTTGATTCTGGATGCACCACAATTGGTGTTAGGCAGTCACTCGTAGATCCTTCCCGTGCCACTGGACAAGTAGTCAAATGTGTAACATTTGGCGGCACATTAGAGAAATACTCTACTGCTATCATTAGGATTGCTACTCCTTTCTTTACAGGAGATGTACACGCATGTCTTCTCCCGAATCCGATCGCTGACCTCATCATCGGTCGCATTCATGGAGTCAAAGAATGCACTCCGCAACAAATTTCCACGTGGGAAAGGCAAAACATGCAGATTGCTAACGCTGTAGTCACTAGAGCTCAGGCTCTTAATATGCCTCAAACTTCATCTACTGAAGATAATGAAGTGCATAACCAAGATAATCCCTTGGTAATTTCTCGTGACTCGTTTATAAAACAGCAAGAAGATGATCCCACTCTGAAGAAATTCTTCATTCTTGCAACTAAAGGTGATCCGAATAAAGATACAAGTCGTAAATCGTGGATTACAAAGAAGAATGGCGTACTTGTACGTATGGTTCAAGACTCCATTACGTCAAGTCATTCTCAAATCCTGGTTCCCAAGAATTTGAGAGTTAAAATTTTGCAGCACGCTCACGACTCTCAGTGTGCTGGACACATGGGTTTTTTTCCCGTACTAAGTCAAGAGTCCTTGCGGCTTTCTTTTGGCCATTGGTAAACAAGGACATACGGATTTATTGTCGATCTTGTAAAGTATGTCAGGAAGTTAAATCCAAGGGTCCACGGCATGCTGCACCCATTCAGGCGGCGGACATTCCTATTCGGCCGTTCCAAAAAATGGCCATAGACATAATTGGTCCATTTAAGATCAAGTCTGCCAGAGGACATCAGTTTATCTTGACGTGTGTTGATATGTGCACACGTTGGCCAGAGGCTATTCCTCTGAAGAGCATTACTACTGCTGATATTGCAGATGCTCTTTGGCTTATATTTTCTCGTCTGGGGTTCCCCGGAGAGATATTGTCAGACCATGGCACCCAACTAATATCAGATACCATGTCTCAAGTAATGTCTACTCTGCAGATAGATAGATCTTTAAGTAGTATCTACCATCCAATGTCTAATGGTATGGTCGAACGCCTTAATAGAACACTTAAAAACTTACTGGGGAAGATAACTGAGGATCATCCTCAAGACTGGGACAGAGTTTTACCTGCGGCCCTCTTCGCTTACAGAGAGGTACCCAATGAACATACAGGATTTTCTCCCTTTGAACTCGTCTTTGGCGCGCGTCCGCGTGGCCCTATGTCGTTGCTTCACGATCTCATTACATCTGACAATATTGACGATGACACAAAGTCATCCTACGAATATGTCATCGCGTTGAGACAAAAAGATTATCGAAGCATGCAAATTAGCAACTTCTTCTTCTGAATTTGCGAAACAGAAGGCAAGGCAATTTGCCAATAAGAAGAGATGCTTACGACAACTTTGTCCTGGTGACAAAGCATTTGTATTACTACCTTGTAGGGAAAACAGACTTACTTATTTCTTGGAAAGGTCCGTACGATATAATATCGAAAATTTCCGATGTCGACTATATTGTCGATATTGATGGGAAGCATAAAACCTTCCACATCAATATGCTTACTGAATTCCATGAACGTCCGGATTATTTGCAACCCATTTTCCAAGCAACGGACAATTCTCCAGTACAACATGGTCATTACTCATCACTGTCCGTGATACAGGATGAGGAAACAAGTTTTTCAGATGTAAATCTTCCTCTTCCAATGATCCCACTTCATTCTAGTGAATCATGGAAGAACGTTACTGTCTCTCCTGATTTGTCTCTAGGAGAACAGCGACAAGTTTCAACTATGTTGCAAACATTTCAGGATGTACTCACTGACATCCCTGGACAAACGCATGTCATTGAACATGACATTGTGCTAACTGACCATACTCCTATTAGGGTTAGACCTTATCCTATACCTATACATTTTCAAGCACAGGTCGAGAAAGAGTTGGATGAGATGATAGATCTGAAAATAATCGAACCATCCACCTCTGCATATTCTTCGCCGATGGTTATTGTTCGTAAAAAAGACAATAACATACGTCTTTGCGTTGACTATCGAAAATTGAATCAAGTAACGAAGTTCGATGCCGAACCTATGCCTTTACTGGAAGAGCTACTTACTCGACTCTCCAAATCTCATTTTTTCACTAAACTTGATTTGTCTAAAGGATATTGGCAAGTTCCTTTATCTGAACGCGCCAAACCTCTCACGGCTTTTTCAACACCTAGAGGTTTGTTCCAATGGAATTTTATGCCTTTCGGTCTTATGAACGCACCAGTTACATTCGTACGCATGATGCGCCGAATCCTATCTTATCGGTCAGATGTCATTTCATATCTAGACGACATCTGTCTTTTCAGCGATACTTGGGAAGATCACTATTCAGGGTTAGATTTTTTTTTTTTTTTTTTTTTTTTTTTTTTTTTTTTTTTTACGTTCGCCCGCTAATACTCGAGGCGAAATCTCAGGTTATTATTTTATGTCTAACCTGACATTGATTTTACGTGAGTATCCCTTTATTTCTTGTACAGAGACAGGTGTCCCTCGCCATTCAGGCAAATACTCGCCGATTTCGGAGGTACCCATTGCAGCTGGGTCGGCTCAGGAGCCGCCAGTCCCTGGTCGACGACACTCCTTCAAATGTCCTCGCCAGGTCTCGAGTTAATACAGTCCAAATCCCGGTCGACGAAAAATCCTCAAATGCCGTCGCCCGGGTTTGATCCTGTATCACCCGGTCGCCAGAGCGGTGTTGTAACCACTACGCTAGCGCGGCTCCCCAGGGTTAGATGAATTGCTGTCTACTTTGCGCGAGCACAACCTGACAGCGAAACCCTCTAAAGCCTATATTGGTTTTAGCGAAATTTCTTTCCTAGGCCACCGAGTTGGTCATGGTTTCCTAAAGACAGAGGACCATAATACTAGTAAGATACTTAACATCTCAATCCCTAAGACTAAAAAACAGGTGAGAAGTCTGTTAGGTCTTATTCAATTTTATGGCAGATTCATTCAGAATCTATCCTCTATCATGGCACCTCTTTCAACACTTCTAAAGAAAGGTTCGCCTAATGTGGTCCACTGGTCTCAGGAATGCCAATGCTCTCTGGATAAGATTAAAACATTGTTTTCAACACCACCTATTTTAGTGCTACCTACTAAAGATAAGACATTCGTTCTTCGTAGTGATGCTTCATCCACTGGGATTGGAGCGGCACTAATGCAAGAGTACTCTGGAACTCTGCATCCTGTAATGTATATTTCCAGAAAACTTAATGCGGCAGAAAGGAATTATTCGGTTTTAGACCGTGAGCTATTAGCTATGGTTTGGTCGATCCTCAAACTACAGAGATTCCTTCTAGGCGCACATTTCATAGTAGAAACCGACCAAAAAGCTCTTACTGCTATACAGAGTAAGAATTTGAAGAGCTCGAGGTCTACTCGATATGCAATTGCTCTTCAACCTTTTCATTTCTCTGTGCGAGCTATTCGTGGATCAGATAATGTGATGGCAGACATTCTGTCAAGATGCCCACATGATTCCACATAACTATTAGGGCTTAGACTTCTTGATATGTCTAGTTCTATAGTAGTTCCTTTTCTATATCATGATAGATACACATTCGTAATTTAATAATATAATGATTGTATCACTACATAGCGGTTCATTGATGTTTATTCACCGCTGTGCTTTGATGATTTTTTCTTCATAAATCATAAATTTAAGATATCTAATACGAAATGATGATATGAATTTTTTTAGGCATTGTGTAATTGCCAGAATTGTATTATACTTTGATGACACCTTCCTGGAAAAATATACTTGTAGAGAAATAATTTCTCTCAGTTTATGAGACACATTCTCACCAGTCGCTCCATGGGTCGACTTGGCCTCATGTTAGGCGTTATAGGTATTCCTGATATTTTCATCTGCGCATTATTCATGCGTTGTGAGCCTATTGTACGTTGCTCCTAGATGTATTTCAAAAAAAAAAAAAAAAAAGTTCCATTTTTTTTTTTTCCCGGGAGGTGTGGTAAGACTGTTACGTGCAGTCTTTGATATCTTACAATATTATACATTGGTATACTTGTTATGTTCGCAAATATTTTGTAAACAAAATAGTGCTTAAGGAAAAGTCATTATTGAGTTACTTCCCTTGAAAGTTGTGTCGGCTCTTTCGATCGAACTCCGCGGATGGATCCAGTTTTCTGCGATTTATTCTTTGTTTGGGTAGTAATAGATTGTTCTTGCTTCAGAATATCTATGGCCTGAATTTATGTGTATTGTTTGTCTGAGTAGGACGAGTCTGTCTTATATCTGTATATCTTTACATATCTAAGTCGAACTATATGTTCTGTTGTCTCTAGAGAGGTCAAAGGCTATTCGGCGGATGTGTCGCTAGAGTGTGGTGTGATTTGGCTTCGTCCTGATGGGGACTGTTTTTTCTATGTCGGCTTGTCGCCGGAAAAAAAGTGATCTCAGTATTTGTGGGGGAAAGTGATAGTCGTCTAGACCTATCGTGTATGCTTTACCCCAGTGTTTATTCGTATTGCCAAGGAATGGCAGAATCATATTTCTGATACCAAGGTAATAATAGATACTCTTATGAACTCTCGTACGAAGCCACCATTTTCGATAGGTACGATTTGAATGTCTAAGAGAATATATTTGACTCGATGAAAACGACTTCGATTCCTAGCAGCACTATATCCTGTAGAATGCAGTCAATTGTTCATGATCAAATCTACAGAGCAATGAAATGTTTAATGAATGACTAACTTTAGGACAGATTCATTATCTGTATCCAAACGTGAGTGACAGCTCACGAGTGAAGCCATCTTGGAACCAAACAAGTAGTGACTTTCAAGAAGAGAAAAGGGATGCCCGTATTATCGCTTGATTAGTCCAGAGATCACTGCTACACATGAGAACCCTTTATTAGCGGTTCAATATTATTATATGGAAAAATATGTGCTGAACATTATGTTGGAGAATCGTCGCTAGACGAGATTAGGTCTAGAAGCCATCTGAAATATTATTTATAAGCTGACGTGCTCAGTCAGTGAAGTCAGTTGATATATATGTATGGGCGATACTGAGTGCTTGGCTACTGACAGTCCATTATACAATTATTCCACATGAGTGCCCATGTAACATTGCAAGACCATTTATCCACTGTACCATGATGTATTATGCCAACCTGTGATTTGTCACTATCTGTGCTGTCGAGTGTATACGTCCAATTAAACTGTAGAAAGGTACACAGTCGTTGGTGTCGATGACTTCCAGCCATACATGAGTGTGAGAAAAGAACATTTGTCAACACCACGAACCCTTATTATCATTCGCACATTATACACTCAATCCATGTCTACACACCACTGCGTAGGTCAAGTTGACATTCCATACACTACAGTGGAGCAAACAACACCATAGAGATCTTATCAACTGATGATGATGATGTCTGCTTCCATCCACTTATATTTATCTTTTGGTGGATAACCCCATTCTCATGATGGAGGTTGATTTGCTCTCATGTTAGGCCCCGCTAATGCTTCAGCGACGATCAAGCCCCTTAATTTCTAGCCGAAAAGCCCCCCATGCCCAGAATTCCCCCACGGCTACAGTCCCATCAGTGTACCAACGGCACATTTATTCCCAACATTTATCCTTCTATTCACTTGATCAATTCCATTTTTACTGTTTTCCATAGCCCCCAGGCCTGCATTCTCTCCAGTGCTGATGATGAACCTTGTTCGGTACGGTAGCCAAGCATTCCTCACTAGACAACTTCACTCCTCTCCCTTTAATGTTTTCAACTGTGTCACACTTCGCAAATTTATTGACTCAACCCACGCCCATGACATTCCTCGCTCCCCTATCCCGCCACTTCCCCTCCCCTTTATTCGTACACCCATTGATGTCAGCTATGTTCATGTGTAGCTGAGATGACTTTAATATATGTGTTACTACGCATATAGGAATATATACCTGAGCCAACGCAATCTGGATTTAAATAGAACATCAAGCCAGCTAGACCGCATCGTCACACTGGGGTATGTCGAGCGTACAGCACCAAGACTAAACGCACACCTTCAAATATGAATGCCGTTCCAGCACGTTCACATTGCGATACTGACAAGCGTGAGTATCCCAATTCCATAACTCCGTTAACTACAATACCAGATGATGATAATAGAAGAAAACATAGTCTACTGTTTCGAGGTGCGCACGCAGCCATTGTTTTCAGGGCTGCTAGCCTCTTTTGCATTTCTGTGATGAATGTGATCAGACATGTGTTCTTTCTTGTATGACTAGCCCGCAACGAATCCATCCATAACCATACATCTGCTCATACCACCCATCCTTCCAACCAAAACCAACCCCAACACCGTCCGTTCCGCCCGCCCGCCCCGTCCGTCGTCCCAACCATCCATACCCATCCATCCAACCAACCGCCAACCATCCATCCATCCATCCATCCCATCCATCCATCCGAGC